>JAWPHD010002546.1:0-157500 GCA_037043455.1 Cyrtodaria siliqua
AGACGCTTTCACAGAAATTACGCTGTGACCTTTAGCAAGAGTCTGTTCCCACCTGCTCTGTCTCTCGAGTTGGAGCGCTAACCGGTAGGTACACTTAGATCTATACATCCACAAGAAGAAGGAAATTCTAGTAAATAATAAGCATATCTCGGACTTTCTTTGAGATTAGCTCTAAATAATGTAAAGTTCTGATTCGATTACAAGTACAAAATATAAATGTAAACTAATTCAAACTAACTGTTGTGCTCAGGCATCCGGAGTTGTAGATAATTAGGCCACCACTTTTGATCAACTGCTGAACATAACACCTGTCAGTGGCAGCACAGGTGGTCACCGTGCCACAATCTTGCGGATGGGGAAGATCCGTGCATTCTAGACATCTTGTTAGATTCGCAGCTGAAATGGAGAAATACGTGTGTAAGTCCTGTAATAAAACATGACTGAAAGTATGAAAATTCTTACGGAGCCCAGTAGAGGTCAGTGATGTAGTCTGCGTATGTGTAGTGTTGCTCTTTGATGATATTTCCACAACACGTGTGGCCGCCGTCATTCATGTTAAACCTATGCAATCAACCTTTGAGACGAATTCATTAGAAAAAGTAGCTAAGACGCACCGCGATACAATAGTAGTAAAATAGTAACAAGTTCATGCTATACCTCCAGTTAAGTAATGGTATTTAATTCCCAAACATTGTGAAAATATGCGGTTTCTCTAACGAATGTTTTGTTTTCGGGAATATACTCAGTTTGTTCTATTGCCAGAAATAACAGTTTAAATAAAACGCATGTAAATTTTAAGGTGTTGCATTTTTTGTAGTGCGAACGCGTTATGTTTTTTCAAAATAGCGACGTACTAAAGTGAAACTTTCACACCATACGAGTGTCACGTGATAATTTATGGAAGACTGATGCGGCCATTTCGACTTCGCGACTTCGCGACTTTTCGCCCTGTTAATACAAGGCACAAAGGCGAAGGCGAAAAGTCGCCAACACGAACATTCGAAGGCGAAAAGTCGCCAACCCGAAAAGTCGAAGGCGAAAAGTCGCCATCCGATATTGTAAAATTTCGAGTTTTCGCCACGTTAAATTTCGTCCAAAACGGCGGGTTTGCGACTTTTCGCCTTCGACTTTTTGGGTAGGCGACTTTTCGCCTTGTGGAAAGGGTTATTAACAAAGCGAAAAGTCGAAGGCGAAAAGTCGAAATGGCCGCATCCGTCTTCCATAAATGACTATTGCAAGTGAGTCTATATATCTTGAAGTCGAAAAGTCGCCAACACGAAAGTCACCAACCCGAAAGTTCGAAGGCGAAAAGTCGCCAAAACGGCGTGTTTGCGACTTTTCGCCTTCGACCTTTCGGGTTGGCGACTTTTCGCCTTCCACTTTTCGTGTTGGAGACTTTTCGCCTTCGACTTTTTGCCTTGTATTAACAGGGCGAAAAGTCGGGAAGCCGCGAAGTCGAAATGGCCGCATCCGTCTTCCATAATAACTAGAATATTACGTGTGTCTGTTCATGTTGGACTTTAATACACTCATTGGTTATAAAGATAAAACAATCGTATCATAAAACGTTATCAAGCTCCTTTTTAATTGTAATAATATACAGTCACACATGTAAGATTCCCTTTATATGAACTAAAATGGAACTAAAAATTAAAAAGTAACTAACGCTGGTATGTAAACATATATGACATACGATTCTTTCTATAAAAAATGAAAAGAATCAGCTCGTACCTTTCGAATATCCAATGAAAATAACCATAAACATCAACGGTACTAAAACCATCTCGTATCGCTATGCTTGATATACTTCCCGAGATGTGGTAAAACTAACTATTTGTTGTAGAGTTACACACACTATTATTTCGTTTGATAAATCCTGAAATAGTTTAAAGTGTATGTGTCTGACACGAACTAAGTCGACCGTTATCTCATTTATATGGAAGGCCACTCGATAGACACGCGTCTATGAACTCGAAATCAGAACAGTATTAGTGTAAATGTATATGAGTGGCGGTTCATGTCCATAAGCCCCAAAAGTAACGCGTTACCCCTAAATTTCTAACGCGTTACTTCCGATTTTCTAACGCGTTAGAAATGAGTTTACAGGAAAGTAATGAGTCAACAGAAAAGTAATGAGGAGTAGGAGCAACGCGTTAGAAATATATCTGTATACGCGTTAGAGAAGCAGCAAGTAACGCGTTACTTGTCAAACACGTAAATCAAGTTTACAAACACTGAAACAATGGGGTAGTCTTCGCTGGCATGGGGCAAAAAGCTGGAGTGGAGTCTTGGCGTGAGTTTTGGGCTCAATTTTTTAATAGAGTTTTTGGAGTGATTTTGTTTGGAATCAGTTGTGTGTTGGGGTGGGGGTGGGGTGTGGTGGGGGAGGTGGGGCTGTTGTGGAGGAGGGAGTTTGAATTGATTTTATTTATATAATTCACTTCCTTTTGGTTTTAGCGATCATTGCACTTTTCACACAAAAAATGACTCCAAAATATGACTCCAAAAACTCATTTCTTGACCACAAAGCTCCACTCCAACTTTAACAACTACCCCGCCATATTTGTATGTGTAGACTCATTATTATGTGACATGAAATATGAATGAATGCTTTATAACATCTTTGTAGGTTAACTTTACTTCTCAGACTCTGGTTCCATAACCATATCATCTCATAAAGTTGGTGAATGCTTATCATTGAGCAAATAATAAAATATAGCTGGGCAATGCTGACCACTGACGTCACTCTAAGAGTCAGGACCACTAACTCACTCTAAGAGTCAGGATCATTAACAAGTGTTTATTCGCCAACCTGCTGGGAGCATAACAGTACTGGTAATGTTTATATCAAGGTGTGTCTGGGTATTGTCAGTTAAAAGTACCAAGCTGATAAGAAGAGGGACACTGTCTATAGTTTGGGATTAAATACAGGACTGTATCATAACGTAATTTAGTCTAATAATGCTGGCAATGCATTGTTTCTTGCTGGATAATTTGAGCAGCATACGCCAAGTTTCACAAATAAATATTTTTTTGAAAACTCAGGAAGTTCTACAGTGGTCCAGAGGGGTACATATGTTGAGCAATGTAACAATAAGTGTGTTGTGGGACGTTAATGTATGAGGATATAGCAAGCCTGGCTTTGTAGTTCATGTTCGTTATAAAGCGTGTGTTTTGGTTGACTGTGTTCTGTGAAAGCTACATTTCCGCCAGTTCGACTTTTCCTGTGTTACTGTTGTTATTCGTTGTTATGTGTTCTTATTTACAGTTAGTTATTTACACACCCGTTGATGGACATTTGCATGTACAGTTTAATTAAAGTGTTAATATCGCATCTTATCAGCCCTTATTTATTTGTAAATATTTTGCCGATATGTTTTTATAATTTTTAATAACTTACTATTTCATATTTTTTACATTTGCCATCAGTTTTTGCGCACAATATGTATGAACTATATAAATGTCGACGTGCCGTGAAATAACATTCATTCATTTATTATCGCAATGAAAAAGGAAAATATGAATGCATATTCTTTCCTATTCAATCTGAACAGGTTTATTATGCTACAAGGTTATACTCTGTATTTGAATGAATCAATTCAGTTATTTTAATCTTTAATTTCTTTCACAGAATCTTGGAAAACATATCTTTTTTTCTTATTTTGGTTTTGGCACTGGACGCGATTTTCACTGTCTTTACAGTTAAAAAAGCTCCTTGCCAACGTGCAATATCGCGGCTTTTTAGATTACAATAGTCAGATATTGACCCGATATCTATAGCTTTGCAACTGCGTTGTATACAACTATCTACTTATATTGAGGTCAATCGTTAAAACGATTCATCCAAGGGAATGGCTATTGACCAGAAGCAGTGAACTATTGACCGAGACGCAGAAAATATACCTTGTCACTTGTACAAGTCGGGTGGTGTCATTGGTTGAATTGTACGCGTTGCCATTCGCAACATCTTGATCACTTCTTCGAAGCTAGTCTAGATCATAGTCGACGCTTGCTTATTTTTAAGACAAACATCTAGAAGTGTTGTGTTTTTTTTGTTTTGTTTTTAAATATTGAAGCGTGAATTAATGACAATAAATATTAAAGCGGCAGCCATTTGCTCGAGATTCTGGTATCCTTACTGTTTGGTTGACACAGACAGAAGACAGGAAGACAATGTACTATTGTATCAATTTATAAATTTAAAAAAGGCAACAATTCATCAATATGTCGACAAACTTAATTTGGATGGTCAAACATACTTTAACAAAAACAAAAACAAAAACAAAAAATAATACGGACATGTGGTTCCGGTTTGTTATTAAAATTAAACGTCGAAGATGATGAAGACTACTTCGAAGCATATATCGAATGTGTCTCGAAGGACTCCAAAATATCGGGGACGTCATATTAGCATGGCGCGCCTTACAATTCCGCCAAAAGGAATTCGCATTCAAAATCAGTGTGTGTGTGGGTATTTCTAAGGATTATAGTCCGTCCACCAAGCATCCGACAAGCGTTTTAACCGACGGTCATAGGTAAAATTGAGTCTGGACTCGGCAGATAGAAGTATTTTGAAAATACCACTACATTCTAAACATAGTTGTCTCTAGTTTGAGACCATTTGCAGACAGTTGCTTTAAAACAATCATTTTCTATACAGTTAGCAATGAAATTGCATACGTGACATTTCGGATATTTACTATATGAAAGCATATGTTGCAAATATCTGTTATAGTACATCTCTGTACTAATATAAATATAATTTCAGCCGCTACTATTCAATGTCTGGAATGCACTGGCATGCCCGTGCCACAGGACTGCAGCAAGGTTACCATGTGCTCGTCTAGTGATATGTGTTACACAAGAAAATATGTTACTAGTGGAGGTGTTATTCTATTCGACTCAGGATGCCTGTCCGCTCTGGTAAGATATTTTTTGATGCAGCTTTTGAGAATGTCAAGTTAATAAAAACAGATAGAAGGAAGCTGAAGATATTTTGTCAATTTTAGCTTTTCAGATGGACGCTTCTGGCCGAAGCGACGTCTGATGTCCGTAAGACCTTTTTGTGATAGCAAATCCTCTGTCACCACATGACAAATTGTCATAACACTTCTTTAAAAGGAAACATTTACCAAAGTTGTAAGAAGCCTTTTTAACTTACAAGTAGGTCGATATACAGTCCTAGGAAAGTTATAAACATGTGTAAGTTACCAAACTTGAAACGGCAGAGTTACGCCCGTTGACTTTTACTTAGATTCTTTTTACGCTAGATGTCTATTTTATATTTCTATGATGTAGGATCTAAGTAATTGTTTTTGCATAATGCGGCAAAATGGTTTGATGGCATTGTTTTAGACACCAAACACATTTAAGTTGAATTTTAAAGGGGCACATGGCAATCTTGATTTGTTTAAAACGTGAATGAGCGGGCGCCTGGGTAGAACGATCGACATTTCGCAAGCCGGCTGGATAGCTTTCTAAAATAAAGATTACTAGGCCCCTGAGGGATCGAACCTACAGCGGAGACGGAGACGGGTGGTGATTTCTAGTCAGCGACTCTAACCACTCGACCACAGACGTTCCTTTAAATTATTTTGGGTTTAATTCATTATTTCATTATATATATAATGAAAGTTAGTTGCCAGTACGCAGTGCGTTATTTAAATTACGAACTGGCAACAAGTTCGCAGTCCGAACTGAATTTTAAAAATATGCATGCCTTGAATTAATGATTAATTGTGTGCTGTCACACAGGGAGGTGGGGTGTGGGGATTTTTTTTGTATGACTATAGTAATATTAACTAAATATTATTTTCTAATTTGTGTATACATGTTTTGATAAAGCATGTATCAAAGTGCTATATAGGTTTTTAAGTTTTTTAAGAATCCTTCCATTTTTCAAATATTCATTATTCAAACCAGGGACTCAGATACGTAACATAGACGGTTCCTGTTCAAACATATATTTCGGAATACAAACTAGCTAAAATGCAAAATATTTACCATTTTCATTCAAAATCTACGTTGATAAACATACATCGTTGAGAAGCATTGACTCTTTGTGACGCAACCGATACCACCATCGCTGTGCGACCGTGAGTGGTTTTCGTTGAGAATCCATTTGCGCTGATACCGGATTTACACCCAGTGCACAAAGAATAAGGCCAGATACAGCTTACACTAAGAAGAATGTATGGATCGCTGAATGCAAGATGGCATTATTTGAGTACAACACATATATGCGAGAAGGGTTCGTGTTTAAAAAGGAGACTAAGACAAAACAAAAGAAAACAAAAGAAAACAAAACTTTGTAAACTGTTCAGTCTTTATTTTATAGAGTATACAACACATTGTGGGAAGCATGAAACATGTTAATTGAAATGGAACAAGAGCAAAACAGGGACATCAGCTTTTGACTATGTCACATAATGAAGTACGAAATGCTCATCGTGTTTTCAGAAACAAATTAAATAATACTCCAATATATATATTCACGTGTTTAATATATCTAAAGACATTCTGAACATAGATGTAAAAGTCAAACGAGAAATGAAGCAGTCACATAACACTGTCAACCAAAAACACGCATACAAAACAAACCAGACTATGATTACAATAAATCCTCACTTGTACCCTATTGTCATCCCAATTAATACCCAAACCTCACTTGTACTCTATTGTCATCCAAGTTAATACCCAACCCTCACTTGTACCCTATTGTCATCCCAATTAATACCCAAAGCTCACTTGTACCCTATTGTCATCCCAATTAATACCCAAACCTCACTTGTACCCTATTGTCATCCCAATTAATACCAAAACCTCACTTGTACCCTATTGTCATCCCAATTAATACACAAACCTCACTTGTACCCTATTGTCATCCCAATTAATACCAAAACCTCACTTGTACCCTATTGTCATCCCAATTAATACACAAACCTCACTTGTACCCTATTGTCATCCCAATTAATACCAAAACCTCACTTGTACCCTATTGTCATCCCAATTAATACACAAACCTCACTTGTACCCTATTGTCATCCCAATTAATACCAAAACCTCACTTGTACCCTATTGTCATCCCAATTAATACACAAACCTCACTTGTACCCTATTGTCATCCCAATTAATAAAACAGTGTAAATAAACTAATCCTCGCCAGGCTATATCCTCTAACAAACGAGGCTGCATAAATAGGCAGTATAGGTACAACACATCTATATATGAATATAAAAAACATTAGCTTAGAAAGGCACAAAACATTTACTCAGTTACTCAGTGTCTCAACAGAAACCAGAGCAACACGAGAATAAATCAGAAAGGTCACCACAAGACAAGATTGAAGACAAACATCAAACATTACTCTAAATGAAATTATTTGACTGAGTGTTTTCATCTGTCACATCTATATCTGCAGCATTTTACACGAGAAAAGCTCGATTAAAATTTTTTCGGCTTTACTGATTTATTTCTCAATCGATTTTTAAAACCTTCAAGACCATTTTGGATTAAACCAAAAGATGTGATTTTCAGGCATGTACACCCTTTACAACAGGGCAAGCTATGCAGCCAGTTTATTACGCTTAGACTCAATATTACTCAAATGTGCACCAGGCATTGGAATTCGGATTCACGCAGTTAACGACACCTATGTATCCTCCACAATTATAGCTCAGGTGTTGCATTGGATATTGCTGACGTACACCTTCCACCCAGCCGCAGCTGAAACAAATTATATGTAGCATAAAATAAAAAGTAAGCCAAATCAAAATTTAACTAGAACGAATTCGATGGCTAGCCATCGCAAAATACCTACGTTTTCTTCGCACAGGTCAATTCCCTTTAATCCTGTATCCATTTTACATGTAATTGTTTTGATCGTTCTTTGATACTCATATCAGAAATAGTATTATTTACGCTTTTCTGTATATCCCATGGTGACCCTGGAGCAAATTATACTAATATTCCCAAAATAATTGCATTTTATTGAGAAAGAAAAATATATATTTAACTGAATTTGCATCTCTCCCATCATCCTCACCCCCACCCTCATCCTAACCCCCACACACCCAACCCCACAGTATATGCACTGTAACCCCTTCAGCAAAATGTTCATTTGAGACATTTTCTTTGTGAAATTCTGTTACCCACCACCCACCCCTCCAACCTCAACCCCAGTGAAGACGGCCGAGTTTTAAATAATAAATCATTTGACATGCTGTGTATCTCTTTCATAGAGGACTAATTAATGTGCACAAATATGAAAACATGACACCCTAATTGAATTATTAGTGTATTTGATGCCCCTTCCTCCAGGCGCCTCCATGACGTAGGAGAAAACAAATGTATAGTGTAATCCCATCATTATAATGTTTCATTTGAGACATAATTATCAAACAAAATTAATCCAAATCCCACCCCGCATCCCAAAAAACCCCACACACACAGCCACCTTTCCTGAGCCACCGGACAGACGTCCGAGTTAGAAATAATAAAATCGTTTGATATGTTGTCTATCATTCATATTCGATTATATACACCAAGTTATGTGCCAGAATATCGAAAAATGACAAGTGTAATTCAGTTTTTAGTGTATTTGACATTTTGACCCCACTGAGGGACCCTAGGTGCGGAGCCACCATCATAATGTTTCATTTGAGACATAATTACACACACCCAACTCCGCCCGCCCCATCCACCCTGGGCCCCCGGGCAGACGTCCGAGTTTGCGAAATAATAAAATCGTTTGATGTGTTGTTTATCTTTCATAGACGATCATATATTCCAAGTTATGTGCAAAAATATGGAAAAAATGACAGTGTAATTGAATTTTTAATGCATTTGACCTTTAGAACCTTCTGAGGGCCCCTGGGATGATCGGATCCAAAAATAATGTTTCTCTTGCTCGCCGTCATCATATAGTGAAGTCATACT
Source organism: Cyrtodaria siliqua (assembly GCA_037043455.1). Lineage (NCBI taxonomy): Eukaryota > Metazoa > Mollusca > Bivalvia > Adapedonta > Hiatellidae > Cyrtodaria > Cyrtodaria siliqua. Next base: position 8,938 of record JAWPHD010002546.1, read on the forward strand.
CAGCGGTTTAGGAGGAGATACGGTAACGGACGGAAAGACGGACGAACGGAGGCGATTATAATATACCTTGTTTTTTTCTCAAAAACATGGGAATATCAACAATTTAAACAATTGTACTTAATGGACTTGTTAAGAAACATGTGGCAGTTATTTTTGTATTCCTATGAAATATTTTATACTGGTATTTCTCCAGATACTGAAGCAGATATCAGCGAAGCCTTCAATAACACCCATTGATATCTGGGAGATGACTGATTTTCATTAAGTAGAGTCGATGTAGAGATGGCGCAAAATTTGACTCTATGGCCTCAGGGAAGATTAGTAGTTTTACTAACTGGGCTACCCTCTTAAAATAAAGTCTTCAATTCAATTCAATAAATATATCATTCCAGATTGGACGTTCACGAATGGGGGTCATAGGTGCGGTGCGGTAGGGTCAACTTATATACGTATAGTTTAATATGAACAAAACACATATTTAAGTTCAGCATAAAAAAACTCGCCTTAAGTACCTTTTAAAGAAAACGAGCTGATGTTAAATCCCTCCCAAAACGTAACCGAGTTGATATTAACTTCCACCCAAAATATAACTGAGCTGATGTTAAATCCACCCAAAACGTAACCAACTCAGTTGATGTTAAATCCTACCCAAAACGTAACTAACTGAGTTGATGTTAAATCCCACCCAAAACGTAACCGAGATGATGTTAAATACCACCCAAAACATAACCAACAGAGTTGATGTTAAATCCAACCCAAAACGTAACCGAGCGGATGTTAACAAAACGTAACCAACAGCGTTGATGTTAAATGCCACCAAAACGTAACCCACCGAGTTGATGTTAAATACTACCCAAAACGAAACCGAGTTGATATTAAAACCCATCCAAAATGTAATCGAGTTAATGTTACTCCCACCCAAAGACGTAATCGAGCTGAGCTGATGCTAAATCCCACCCAAAACGTAACCAACTAAGCTGATGTTAAATCATACCCAAACGTAACCAACGAGAAGATGTTAAATCCCACCCAAAACGTAGAGTTGATGTAACCGAGCCGATGTTAAATCCCACCCAAAGACGTAATCGAGCTGAGCTGATGCTAAATCCCACCCAAAACGTAACCAATTAAGCTGATGTTAAATCCTACCCAAAACGTAACCATCTAAGTTGATGTTAAATCCCACCCAAAACGTAATCGAGATGATGTTAAATTCCACCCAAAACGTAACCATCTAAGTTGATGTAAAATCCCACCCAAAACGTAACGGAGATGATTTTAAATTCCATCCAAAACGTAACCAACTAAGTTGATGTTAAATCCCACCCAAAACGTAACCGAGCCGATGTTAAAATCCCACTTAAAACGTAACCAACTAAGTTGATGTTAAATCCCACCCAAAACGTAACGGAGATGATTTTAAATTCCACCCAAAACGTAACCAACTAAACTGATGTTAAATCATACTCAAACGTAACCAACGAGTAGATGTTATATCCCACCCAAAACGTAGAGTTGATGGAACCGAGCCGATGTTAAATCCCACACAAAGACGTAATCGAGCTGAGCTGATGCTAAATCCCACCCAAAACGTAACCAATTAAGCTGATGTTAAATCCTACCCAAAACGTAACCATCTAAGTTGATGTTAAATCCCACCCAAAACGTAATCGAGATGATGTTAAATTCCACCCAAAACGTAACCATCTAAGTTGATGTTAAATCCCACCCAAAACGTAACCGAGCCGATGTTAAAATCCCACCCAAAACGTAACCAACTAAGTTGATGTTAAATCCCACCCAAAACGTAACGGAGATGATTTTAAATTCCACCCAAAACGTAACCAACTAAACTGATGTTAAATCCTACCCAAAACGTAACCATCTAAGTTGATGTTAAATCCCACCCAAAACGTAATCGAGATGATGTTCAATTCCAACCAAAACGTAACCATCTAAGTTGATGTTAAATCCCAACCAAAACGTAACGGAGATGATTTTAAATTCCGCCCAAAACGTAACCAACTAAGTTGATGTTAAATCCGACCCAAAACGTAACCGAGCCGATGTTAAAATCCCACCCAAAACGTAACCAACTAAGTTGATGTTAAATCCCACCCAAAACGTAACGGAGATGATTTTAAATTTCACCCAAAACATAACCAACTAAGTTGATGTTAAATTCCACCCAAAACGTAACCAACTAAATTGATGTTAAATCCCACCCAAATCGTAACCAACTAAGTTGATGTTAAATTCCACCCAAAACGTTACCAACTAAGTTGATGTTAAATCCCACCCAAATCGTAACCAACTAAGTTGATGTTAAATCCCACCCAAATCGTAACCAACTAAGTTGATGTTAAATCCCACCCAAAACGTAACGGAGATGATTTTAAATCCCACCCAGAACGTAACCGAGCCGATGTTAAAATCCCACCCAAAACGTAACCATCTAAGTTGATGTTAAATCCCACCCAAAACATAGAGTTGATGTAACCGAGCCGATGTTAAATCCCACCCAAAACGTAACCATCTAAGTTGATGTTAAGTCCTACCTGCACATCTCAAACCCGCTAATGAAAATATTCGTCATTTCAGTCGTTGTCATCAGGCGACGGCCATGAGTTGTACAGGCGGCCCGGGCTTGGTCGTAGTCATACGCGTACCTAGTAATTCCAGACAAGTGTGCAATAATAACATATAAAAGTCATTGAAATACAGTTTTAAATACAACTCCGTTAGCAAAATACATGCGCAATCCTACGTTTGTAGGTTTAACCCTGAATTATCACTTTCTTTTTTTAAATTATGATCTGTATATAAATACATTATATGCATTACCTCAATATCATTGATCTAAACGTATGACACGATACACTGTCTCGTGTAGATGTATAACAGGACCAAGTTTTATCAACATATCAATCGATTCCAAAGAAGAAGGTATAGACGAGAAACATACATTTATCATTCACAGAACACAAGCAAACAACACACCCATTCAAAACTAACAACAATTTCAAGGGGAAAATAGAGGGAAAGTATAAGACAACACAAACATAAAGCAATTGACAGTAGGGATACCGCCAAATCGTACAAACTCACACATTTCCGTAGATCATAATGCTCGTAGGTATTTCTAAAGATACACGTCGATTCAATGGGTTTGGGTGATTTTCCCCGACAAAGTACCGTGTAAACCTTAACAAAAATATAGACCCGGAAATGGACTGTTTTAAACATATTTGTTGTTATTTATTAAATTTTATCCTTTTTCAAAATAAGTATTATCATTTTATCGTCAGTTTAAGTTAAACCAATTAAATATAAAACTATTTCGTAATTCATTGCGTACATTCGTACAAACTCCCTCATTTCTATATATCATCGGAATAACGAGCAGCATGCTGGTTCAGTGGGCGGCTCCATTGTTTATTCCAAGAGACTGAACCCACGTGACCGAAAAGTAGTATCCAAGATGGTGTCTATTCCTTTCTGAGATTATTTTTGGAAAAAAGAAAATGGTTGAGGCAGTTCCGATTGGGGTACCGCCTTGGAATTGAACATGTCAAAAAGAACCATTGGCCTTTAAGCAGGTTCTAGGGTGCACACAACCTCACTCTTATCCTACTATCATCCCAATAAAGGTATGAAACCACTAATTATTTTCCCCATAGACACCAATGTTAAAATGTCACATAGTAATGATTTGCTGCAACTTCAACTCAAGAATGTATAATGCAGCAGTGTAATTGTCATATAGAAAACTAATTTTTCATTTGAAAATCACCAGAAATAGTGGGGTCACAAGACATGTAAAAAGGTTTTTGTTTGTTTACTAAACAGGTCAATGGTATAGCTGTTTCATTGATAGTTGTTCACAACGTGTAAGCATGGAGTCGAAATTCGAAAATGTTTATCAGTGATCCAGTAAAATCTATTAATGCGCTTCTTATACATACAACCACAAAATAGAATAGAAATGGGCAGTTTTCCCCTGCTTATAAGGCCCATTCCATCAAAAAAGGAGGGATTACTTTTTATTATTGGAACTACATTTGACTACACCTCGGAGGTTTACATGTAATTGGTGGTGGGACAGCGCGTAACTAAATAAATCTCCGTCAGGCTGTATCCTTTTACAAAAAAGACAGCATTAACAAGCAATTTAAGCATAGCATAAATATGATATTCATATGAATAAAACAACAGCAGAGAAAGCCACAAAGGAAGAACTCGGTGACTTGGCAGAAGCCAGAGAAACAGAAGAATAAACCGTTAACAATACAAGAGTGAAGACAAACATTAACCGTTACCATCCCATTCAGGATTAGGTAGGCGTCATTTTCGTCATATCCGTCATTTTACCATCTCACCCTAGGGTCGAGATAAAATTCACGCGCGCCAACATCCGGTATGCAGGAAAACATGCAAAACGTTAGTAGCTGGCGGCGTCAACGCACAACATGTCTCTGATACGCAAGAAAAAGAATCTATCATAGGTATCCGGTTCAGATAGGGAATTCCAACCATCGGTATAAGTGTTTTTATCGGAACCTTGGCGCGTTCCGATAAAAACATTTATACCGAGGGTTGGAATTCTCTATCTGAACCGGATACCCTTGACAGATTCTTATAATAGCCCATTTCACTCCGACATTTGCCTTAACGATCACGGATAATAACGAGCCATCTCCGAGTAGGTCGACCAATCAAACGATGGTAGGCACATTACATATTCATTTTAACGGTGCCTAGTGTGAATTAAAAGCAATACAAAAATGTTATTAAATGTCAGACTATAACTTGAACACATGAAATATATAGTATTATTAATCTGTTTGGTAAGGTAGAAAAACAAAAAATAAAGCTTGTTTGTTGATACAATTCAACACGTGTTCACGTAAAGAAATATATTTTGGACAAATTTGAGAATTAACATTTGACAAAGTTGAATTACCTACACTGTAAAATGAAATAAACAAATGCTGACCCTTAACCCCCAACCCCTCTGGCTTCAGTTTTTATAACCTTTTTTAAATTTTTTATTTTTTTTTCATTTTTCAAATTGATGTATAGGCTCAGTCTAATACGCCGATGATTCAGCGAACATACCGGTGAAATGGGCTATAGGATCCACGATATGCCGAGTTGTCGCACAATCAAAGACTAAAGCATAGTGCGAATAGGAAATGAACCAACCACTAACATGCACTGCGCTGTAAAATGATAGTCATGATAGGGTCATAATCTCTTTTGAAAAAATGTTAACACGTATAATAAAGATTGCATGGAAGTAATTATGACCAAGTTTTTTTTACGAAGTTTGTAAAGTTCGGCTGTGATAGTCCTCGTCTCAGAAGAGTTCTTAAATGACTTTTATATTTCGAAAGAAGATCATGGTAACGATACAATTTTTTATGGTAACGGTACTGTACTCGTTGGGGGCCACTTTCCGTCACTTATGTAAGCATAAACTAATTTTTCAGACAAATCTCTGTATCCTGACAATTTTTACTCTATTTTCTATTAGGTTACCTCTTCCTGGAAATTTGATATCAAAGAATTTTTATTTTTTTATAAAATATCGAAGTGGCGCGCGACCTTTTTATAAATAGACTAAAACTGAGAAATCATTTTGTTTACAAGCCCAGTTTCCGTCATGTATTTTATCGAGTGATAGATTCAACTAGGTCAAGATACAGTATACTTTTATGAATTAGAATAAATACTTATAACTACATATACTGATAAATACTGTTACTTGTTTGCAAGTCTATTCAACAATTTCATTGTAAAAATTGTATGTTTGCATTGTTCCATCAGTCACCTCGATCGCTATAACAATGCGCCTGGTAACGTCAATGTAAAATATTCAACGACGACAATTTACAATGCATCGATGGGTAACTCTGTGTAAATCAAACAGATACAGGTTGTACGAGTTGCTTCTCTCTGGCTAAAATATATAATCACGGTATATATTTTAACTTCGTCCACTGAAGAGTGATAACAATATGACGTCATTAGAGTGTTATTTTTTAATAGTTTCTTATGCGACAGTATGCTCGCGCAACCCCAACGCCATACAAGGAAGTAATCACAATTTTCGGAGAAATCCCTTTCGTTTTTGTACCGCTTATTTACTTTTTTTTTCTGTTTCCAATCTTCAGTTCTAAACGTCTGACAATAAGTGACATCGCGTACGTAATTTACAGTGTAAAAACAGTTTTTAAATGAGAATGACGGAAACTGGGCTTGGACGGAAACTGGCCTCTAACCAGTACCGTACACATGTATACAGTACCGATCTTACTGTGCATTTCAGGGTACCTATGCGTCGAATATGAATCGAGATTTTGTTTTATTACTTTCTATATGTATTCATACCTGATTGAAACGAATGAAAACGGACGCTCCTGAATCTGTTTTCAATCTTCGCGTAGCCATCCTGTAAGCTTCGCAAAGCTAAACAATCATTTTGATCTCCCATGTTTACATGCATTTTTATTGACAGCCGAAAACCAAAGCATGGTTATCTTTTAAATGACTGACTGTCTCCCAGTTAAATCATCTCATTATAAATGAAATGTGAACAAAATGAAATATTTAAGGATCCATACACTTTTGGAGACCGACGGTCAATTCATTCCATAAGGCATTTTGTTTTGTATCATATATGCCCTTCTCCTGTAAATTCGAGCTCCTTAACAAATCGATATGCGCATTCGCGTTATAGGTTGAAGGTATTAAACAAATATTTTAATATATAACTAGATAAACATTTCAGTAACTATAAACTTTACTTTAAATTCAACGGGTGTGTAAATAACTGACTGTAAATAAGAACACAACCCGACTTGTGCACATGACTTTAAAACAACTATCATCCATAACGATAATCACACTTATCTCGTTAGTGCAGCACTCAATATTGTAAATTCCTGAACGGTAATATGCCATTCATAAAATTAGCTATATTTCCTCATAGATCCACTCGCACTGATCGACCTCCGAATCACCGGTTTACTATTAATGTGTTCTACAATCCAGTCAGAGTTAAAGATACTATAGTTGCTAGTGGGCGTATACCAAACACAAATTGGAGGTGTTTACGCTTTTTTACTATTAAATTCAAGTGTGTGATACATGGCAGTAAACCCGTATATAAGGCGAGAAACTTATACCAGAACATCTTTGTGGACACTGACCCGTACACGTCGGGTAGGGGACGGCACTACAACACTGATTGGTTTAGCATCCCTTGTCAGGATCCCAGTCAGTGTTGTTGACCAGGATCGGTGTCGAGTGTGGCTCTATTTGGGTGTGGCCCGGCATTATATTGTCGGAATAACGCGATGTCGGAATGATTTCCTAGAAATAGTAAAACGGTTGGACATAACTGGTATTAAGATGTGTGACTTTTGTTTTCTATCCGTCTGACTTTAAATGAATATTATACACCTTGTTTAATTTCAAAATATGCACTTATAATTATGAATAACATTAGACATAAAATTAATAGTGTGTACGTTTGTGTGTGAAACTTGGGGAGTTTCATGTTTCGTTTCAGCTTCATAATACGGAAAGCATTCCTCTGTAAACGTGACCAGTTTTTCACTTTCATGAGTAATAGGGATTTTGTTTCATAATATGCATTGCATTTGTTTGTAATTGCCGCATCAGCGGAATTAGTGAACACGCCAGTAAACTGTATATGCATGTGCTGGGTTCACGTTTGCATGACAACCTTGTCTTTACATGGTTTCCTATTCACTTGATATATTCTTTATATAACTACTATATGCATTCAGACATATCATGCTATTTTCTCATGACAGCAATTTCACGATTAAGGAAAACTCTAGATAATTCACATATTTTGAATCGGTTTGCATCTGTCCTTTTCTGACAGTTAAACGTAACATAATAGCCGACAGTTAATTAAATAAGAAGCAACTTACAGTTTCTGGCATACAGCCTAAGTTGTACTGGAGCGGTCCTCCAGGGGTACTGGTACTCACACTGACGTAGCATTTATGGAAAAAATGTATACACATGTGTTACACACTGATGTAGCATTCCTGACAATATGTATACACATGTGTTACACTCTCACTTATAGTTTCTGAAAAGATGTATAATAATAGCGAGGATTGTGCGCATATAAACCTTATTGCCTAATGACCGATTCAAGTCGTTAACCCTGTCTTCACCACCCTTTCTGGTGTTTTTTGTCTCTTTTATTATATTATCAAGTCCTTGTTTTCAGTACAGTGCGGACCTACGATGCCATTGCGTTCGGACGCTGTGGTTTCTATAGGACCTTATATCTCATTTTTACACACTGGCGTAGCATTTCTGACAAACTGTATATACATGTGTTACACACTGACGTAGCATTTCTGACAAAATGTATATACATGTGTTACACATTAACGTAGCATTTCTGACAAAATATACCAAAAATATTAAGACGGATACTACATTTGACAATACAAAACAAGATGTTCTGGACCAAACACCAAAAGATGTTGAACTATGTATCTCCAGAACTACTTGCTGCACACTATCATAATGCGTTATGTATCAATGTTCGACTACGATTTATAGAATATTTGACATTCCTTAGGTTAAAATGTAATTTTTATATGATAACAACTATGTCTATCGTCAGCATTTAATGCCAATTATATATCAGTTTCAAAAAAGACCATCTGAAGAATAAAGGAAATCCTATAGGTGTGTGTTGTAAGAGATCAATAAATGGTAGTTGGGATAGTAATAGCATCGAATTCAAGTACAGATATGGCACAATCTTAACCAGGAACTGGTATAGTACAATAATAACATGGCATAATATTAACCGGCTAAACATATATATTGCATTAGGAGACACTGGCACAGTTTGTTTTACAGAAATCCTATCATACCTCATGTTGTCCACAACAAATTGATTGTGCACTTGTACATTCTGCAATCGTCTGTGCTGCTGTACACGAATGACACACCGTAATCGCTTCTAAATAATAAATAAAGTAACCGTGACTGACACAATTAAGGCATTTAGTATACACTTTGCTTTTTTTTTCATCGATTACAATACAACGTGGCAGCTTATTCCAGTCAATATCGATGGCACGGATGAGACCATTAGCATGGATTCGATATTGGGAGGTGAAACCACGAAACACTGGAAAGAAAACCTACGTGCTCAAGCCAGAGCGGGCGGCCGCCGTACCCTCTTACTTACAATAAAGATTTTAGACTTGTTAAATATTCGTAAAAAAATCTAGCTAAAAGTTGTAATATTCGGGCAGTTGCAGTAAAAAGTACAAACGCTGTATCTGTTTTTGTTTTATTTATTTATATCAGTGTCACGTTATAACTCATTGAAATTAAACATAAACCGTTGATGGAATATTTCTTTAGGACAAATGAATATTCATTATATCGTGCATTTTGGTAAATGAGTGCATGTTTAATATTGAAATTATTAAACGAGTGAGATATAGTTGTTAGTATGATGCGAGGATGTGTCGAAGTTAACATCATTCAACATTAAAGTCCCTATCCAGCCATTAACAGGTACAGGTAACAACAGATGCACACCGTTTTTAAACTAACTGACGATGAGGTATGTGTATAACTTACATATTTTAAGAATCCAAACTATATAGACACAGTTTAAACGGCTTTAACCAGCCAAACTATAACCAAAAACTGGAGCGTCGAATTAAGAGTTACATACTAATTTTACGCACATTCAATCACGGTATTTTAAGAATCCGTGAAAAAACCTACACCTTTAACGGCACATATACATTATTATATGACCTGAATACCTGGATAAATTTCGGATAAACGTTTTTTTAATGTAATTTTGCCGTTATTTGGCGGTTACATTCTTTAAATAAGCACGAATTTGAGATTCTATTTATCACATATTAATGACACATAACGTACATTATTTATGAAGAGTATATATTGTTGTCGTTTTATGACGTCGTATGTTTCGTATGATGACGTCGTGTAGTGTCTCGGATTTCTCCCAACGATACCCAACAACAGAAATGCCTCGTCTATTTCCGTTATGTGGCTGTTCAAACGGTTACGTAAATTGACCAGGCAATTCCGATGCACACCGAGCTGAAACGACCGAATGTTGATTCGATCTTTATTTACATATGTATTACACGAGTGTATTATGATAATATAAATATCACATTCATGAGAGGGTGATAGTAAGAATGTTCACTATGAAGATATGATTAGATTATCGCTCGAGGCGAAGCCGATGGTGATAACCAATATCCGAATGTTGAACATTCTTACTATCACCCTCTCATGAATATGATATTTATTTTATTAAACAGAAATCCCCTCTTGCCAAAATAAGGTTCACTTTCAGTACAGATTTCAATTTGCTGGATACCCACTTTTTTTCAAAAACATTTTTTTTGCTGAATTTGCTATGAAAGTTATATCATTGGATTTTAAATAACCGAAGGAGCTACGGTCTATGAAAGCTATGTCTGCTGGAACAAAATTAAAAAAATGTTTCCGAAACAATTATCATTTCATTAAACATCTGGAAAGATATAAACATCTTGAGAATTATTCTCATCGCTTGTGTACCCTGTGCCAAAATCTAATGACATGAAGGTGGATGGAACATAGATAGTAAACTGTTTAAAACTACCATCTCCAATCAATGAACATTATCCTCTTATTATTATATATTATAATGACGATTAGAAAAATGAGTTGCCTTCCGTTCTCCGGTAAATCAAGTGTCTTCGAACATTTCGAACAACCGTCGTACACGGTGAGAAGTAACTGGTTCCACACAATCTAGTAGATTTACAATAATAACTTATCTATAACACGATAGTGTTCGAGTTACGAGATAGTGTGTCAACTCATCTCTTATTTCGGAGTTTTATATTTTTAGCATAGATCTACTTATACTGGCAACATTAGATATGCTGTAAACTCGTAATCAATTAAATAACTCATTAACACGTCGAACATATACACTATGTGAACCCCGATAGTAACGATATAAGCCAAGCTCTTTGGAAGAAATATATTGGCACTAAAACTACAATGTACCGGCGTTAAAACATATTGTATATGCCGCTGATGTGTTTTAATCATGCCTGGTCCAGCTCTTTACATTGTATATATGCTCCCGCCCATGTGATTGTTAAACAAGCTATCCCGCCAACAACAGCCAAGTTGTACAACATGTGTACACCGTTTCTAAACCTACTGATAAAGAGGTATATATATAACTTACATATTATGACAATTAGACACAATATAAGCATATTTAACCAGTCAGGCCAAACGAATTATACGCGTATTCAATCACAGGCATTTTAAGAACTCTTGAATGAACCTTTAATTTAAATCGACATAGATACATTATTATATGACATGGAACCTGAGGAGAGTTTTGATCAACGTTTTCTTAGTGTAATTTTGCCTTTATTTAAAGGGTTAGTTTTTTTAATGGGTTTGAGAATGCCATGCTCTGTGCAATTGCTTACACTACTCACAGTTCACCGTGAATACTGCGTACAGTTCACAGTGGATACTGTTTACAGTTCACAGTGGATACTGTCTACAGTTCAACGTGAATATTGCTTACAGCTCACCGTGAATACTGCGTATAGCTCACAGTGGATATTGCTTACAGTACACCGTCAATATTGCTTACAATTCACAATGAATACTGCCTAGAGTTCACAGTGGATACTGTTTACAGTTCACAGTGGGAACTGCCTACAGTTTACAGTGTATACTGCAGCTGACAGTTCACAGTGGATACTGCCTACAGTTCACAGTGGATACTGCTTACATTTCACAGTTGATACTGCTTACAGTTTACAGTGAATACAACTTACAGTTTACAGTTCACAATGGATACAACTTACAGTTTACAATGGATAATGTATATAGTTCACAATGGATACAACTTACAGTTTACAATGTATACAGTTTACAATGGATACTGTTTACAGTTCACAGTGAATACGGCCTACAGTTCACAGTAGATACTGCCTAAAGTTTACAATAGATACAACTTACAGTTTACAATGGATAATGTTTACATTTTACAATAAATATTGTTTACAGTTCACAGTGAATACTGCCTACAGTTCACAGTGCATACTGCCTACAAGTCACAGAGGAGACTGCCTACAGTTCAGAGTGGATACTGCATAAAGTTCACAGTTGATACTGTCTACAGTCCACAGTGGATACTGCTTAGAGTTCACAGTGGATACTGCCTACAGTTCAAAGTGGATACTGCCTACAGTTTACAGTGGATACTGCCTACAGTTCATAGTTAATACTGCTTACAGTTCACAAAGGATACTGCCTACAGTTAATAGTGGATACTTGTTAAAGTTCACAGTGACTACTGCCTACAGTTCATAGTGAATACTGCCTACAGTTCCCAGTGAATATACTACCTACAGTTAAGTCTACAGTTAATAGTGAATACTGTCTACAGTTCACAGTGGATGCTGCCTACAGTTCACAGTGAATACTGCCTACAGTTCACAGTGGATACTGCCTACAGTTAAGCCTACAGGTAATAGTGAATACTGTATACAGTTCACAGTGGATACTGCATATAGTTCACAGCGGATACTGCCTACAGTTCACAGTGGATACTGCTTATAGTTCACAGTGGATACTTCCTACAGTTCACAGTGGATACTGCTTAGAGTTCACAGTTGATACTGCTTCCAGTTCACATTGGATACTGCCTACAGTTCACAGTGGATAATACTTACAGATCACTGTGGATAATGCTTATAGTTCACAGTGGATACTTCCTACAGTTCACAGTTGATACTGCTTGCAGTTCACAGTGGATACTGCCTACAGTTCACAGTGGATACTACTTACAGATCACTGTGGATACTGCTGACAGTTCACATTGGATACTGCTTAAATTTCACAGTGTATACTGCGAGTAGTTCACAGTGGATACTGCGTACAGTTCACAGTGGATACTGCTAACAGTTCACAGTGAATATACTACCTACAGTTAAGTCTACAGTTAATAGTGAATACTGTCTACAGTTCACAGTGGATGCTGCCTACAGTTCACAGTGAATACTGCCTGCAGTTCACAGTGGATACTGCTTACAGTTCACAGTGGATACTGCCTACACTGAATATAGTATACTGCTTACAGTTCAGAGTGGATATTGCATACAGTTCACAGTGGATACTGCCTACAGTTCAGTGGATACTGCTTACGGTTCACAGTGGATACTGCCTACAGTTCACAGTGGATACTGCCTACAGTTAATAGTGGATACTACTTACGGTACACAGTTGATAATGCATACAGTTTACAGTGGACACTGCCTACAGTCTACATTGAATACTGCCTATAGTTCGCAGTGGATTCTGCCTACAGTTCACAGTACATAATTTTTACAGTTCACAGTGGATACGATCTATAATTAATAGTGGATACTGCTTACAGTTCACAGTGGGTACAGCCGATAGTTTACAGTGGATACTGCCTTCAGTTCACAGTGGATACTGCTTAGAGTTCACAATGGATACTACCTAGAGTTTAATAGTTGATACTGCCTATAGTTCATAGTGGATACTGCGTCCTAGAGGCAGAACTCCAAGCTCTCCATATACCATTGCATGAGGAGTAGATATTTTGTTAAAAGCGAGTAGCAGTTTCAAGTATTTCAAAACAAACTGGTTAATAATATTTATGTTACCAGTACCCCATACTTCAGACCCATGCAATAAAATTGGGCAAACCATTGTATCAAACAAATGTAATTGCAAGTCGAATAAATTCTAAGCATAGATTTCTAGCCATTTTAATGACAGAATACAAAGCCTTCCTGGCTTGATCAAGTATTTCTTAGTTTTGTTAAATGTTCCATTAAAATTAAACTTTTCACTAAGGTAACTAAATGCATCAACAACATAAAGTTTTATATTATTGTAAAAACAAATATGATGGGATAATTTTACATTTACCCTTAGAGAAAACACATGTGCCCTTAGAGAAAAAAAAACTTTAGTCTTAGCTGCATTAACTTCTAATTTCCAAGTATCACAATAAGAACTCATGACAACTCGCCCACTTCCGTCATTCTTCGAGATCACGCAACGCGTGTATATCGACGCTTAAAATTCGGTATGTTCAACATCTTGACATTGTGTTAGCCAGAAAGCAAAAGCACAGAAGATAGTGCACTTAGCTGTTGCAACTATGTAAATAAGAAAGGTATCCACACTGTTTGATGTATGATTTGCGTTGCATGTTTGTTATTTACAATACAGATGAAGGTTTTATCACTGCTTTCATGTAAATAAACTATAGATGAAGCAATCGGCTAAATGGCTTGCACAACTTTGAAGATAACTTCGATTTTGAATGCATATTCGTTTTGATGGGAATCTGACGAGCGTCATGCTAATATGACCTAACTAATATGTGCCCTTCGATGTGCATTCGAGTAATGCTTCAAATAAGTGTACGAGATGTTGCAAATGGTCAACGCGAATGTATCTAGAAGTTTTCCATATTAATTAAGTCATGACGCGACTTAGATTCCCGCCAAAACGAATTTAACGGCCCTATAACATGAGTTATTTAGTATTAACAATCGAGTATTAGAAAGATTTAAATCAAGTGAATTTAATTTACTATATTTATTGCAGGAACTAAATTGTATTCGTAATTTGAAACTACTTCTATCATTTATATTTAGTTAATGTTCACAACACTGTCGAAGAAGTAATTTACAACCACACTCTCATCAGTCTTTGCGCACATTTTTTAAATCTCAACATAACATATACGTTTACATTGTTACTTGGATCTATTCTATATTTGCTTTATAAATTCACATGTTTTTTTCTGTTTTTCTTGTTGAATTCATAATGTTGTAAAATGTATGTATATGGGTTTTTTAAAAAATGAGTTTCGTAACACACAAAGTGTTTTACATGTTAAAAGGTCATGGTATTCATCTTCTATATCTTCATTACATAAAGCACACACTTTGTTAATCAATAATTATGCTCCTTGCTACCCATGCTTAATCACCAAAACTGATCAATCCACCCATCAAAAATATATTGAGGGGATTATGTCCTCCAAGCAAACAAAAAAGGTTGATTACATTTTGTCCTAGATGCAAAATGAGGTGAGCGGATTTTGTCCACTCTGCACAAACATGCTGAGGGGATTTTGTCCTAGTTGTTAAAAATGGGCTGAGGGGATTTTGTCCCGAGGGGATTTTGTCCTACACTCGTATTTGCTTACCCGCTTCCGTCAACCAGCCACTAAAAAGGGATGAGAATGGATTTTGTTTATGAACAAATAGTGTACCTGACCACTGTCCAACGCCAACCCCTCTTGATAATGGATGGCTGAAGAGGTAGGATTTAGGTGGGCAGTGTTATATGCATCATAGTTATAGGTGTAAGAAGAAATCAACAAAACAACAAAGCAATATGTAAACAAAGTCGGGTTTCGGGTGGTGGTGCGGGTGCGCGGGGCTGGTGGTGGGGCTTGGTGGGTGGGGTGGTGATTGGGTGGTAGTGGTTATAGGTGTAAGAATAAATAAACAAAACAACACAGAAATATTTAAAATAATAAAAAGGTTATAAGACGGAAGCGTTTGATGATTGTCTTTAATCTTGTCTTGTAGTACACTTAACGGTTTGTTCTCTTGTTGCTCTGGCTTATGTCAAGTCATTTAGTACTTCCTTTGTGGCTTTCTGGGCTTTTGTTGTTTTATATTATATATACATGAACATTTGATGTGTTTTACTTATTTTGCCTATTAATGATGCCTTGTTTGTTAGAGATTATTACCTGCCGGTGATATCTTTATTTACACTGTCCCGTTTTCTGGGATGACAATAGGGTAAAAATGAGATTTGGTGCACCCTCAAACCTGTTTTAAATCCCCAGCTGCTTTGTTTTGGCACTAAACGTTCCAAGGCGGTAGCCCTATTGTCAAAATGTGTTTGTGATGTCTTATCTTGCCGTTTATTTATCTTTAAAGTTGTTCTTTGTTTCTGTGTGTGTTTGTGGTTGAATGTCGTCCTTGAATGCTACTTTTCCTGTTCGATTTGTATCTACTTTTGGTGGTAGGTTAGTGGCGGAGGGGGTTATAGGTGTAAGAATAAATAAATGTAACAACACAGATGTTTAAACCTGGGTTTCGAGTGAGGCAGGGGTGTTGTGGGGGTAAGGTGGTGGGGCGTCCATACCCAGTATGAGCTAAGAATAAGAAGAGTAAAATATATGGTATATATAGGCAGAAGCCAGAGCACCATTGAGGGCACGACAAGACAAGACTGCAGACAAACATCAAACGTCACCGTCCTTTTGGGCTTTAGGTAGACGTCATCATAGGGTCCACAACCTATCCGATCATCGCACAATCAACGAGGAAAGCATAGTGGCGAACTGTAAATGGGTCCACCACCAAGCATGCAGTGCGTTGCAAACTGATAGGTTCATAACCTCTTTTGATAAACGTTTTTAAAGTTTAACACAGATAGTATGAAAGTGATCATGACTAAGGATCTTACGAAGTTTGTAAATCAAGTCACCATAGAAGTCAGATTGTGATGTTGCCAGTCCTTGTCGCAGAAGAGTTCTTAATAATAACTTTTATATTTGGGAAGAGGATCAGGGTTAACGATAATAAAATGTGTATCTGAATTTAATCTAAATTAGTTTATATATAAATGATTGCGTTCAAATTTAAATTTTAATAACCAAATAATGGAAGATAAAATGAAAAAAAAAAAACATTCGGGTGGTGGTGATGAATGGGTGGTGAGATGGTTCCGGGGTGGCGGCGAAATATATTGATCAATTGATAAAATAAAACAACACAGAGATATGTAAAAAAAACAAATAACAAAAACATTCGGGTGGTGGTGATGATGGGTGGTGGGATGGTTGGTGGCTGGGCGCGCCCGTATGAAAATATGGGGGAGAATCCAGCCAGAAATGGGATGGAAATGGGCAGGAAACATCACTTTCAGGCCAGAAAGCACAAGGAGTTATTAATTCTTGCCTAAAAGATTTGGAGTACTTTACGGGCAGAATCAATTGTGAGGCAGAATATTCCTACTTTGAGAAATTCAAGTGGACACAAAGTTCGGACTTAAACTTTTTATGCAGGAGGAAAGACGGACTTAGAAAATGTTAACAAATTGGACTTAATATTTTTTGACAACTTTGAAATTACAAATTGTTAATGTCACATAAAATGAAGTATAGAAGGCAGAAGCAAATAATAAGGGAATACGTATCTACTATCCATTATACTAAATAGCTGCTGCTGCTACTACTACTACTATTAATATTATCACTACTACTACTACTGCTGCTGCTACTACTACTACTACTCCTAATATATAGCAAATGCCAATATTTAGCACTGACGGGATAACTATGACACCGTATGTCCCTCATGCATATGCAAATGTAAGAGATATACCATATATCTAAGAGATGGTTTATTACGTATCTGATATCTGGTTTATTACGACTCTGATGTAACCAGTATCTTTAATATGATAGTAATTATAAATATTTATTTGAACTTTTGATACAATATGGATGAATAGGTCTGTTAGTATCTTCATTATCAACCTTATTCTTAATTGTTCACAAGTGTGACTATTAAAAAAAGAATGACGAAACATTATAGAATCCCTAAAAAGTATTAACATTTGATCCGTCTTAGTCTTGTTTCGGTTGAGCAATTTTAAAAGGGTCTATTCAACACCTTAAAGGGTGTTCATCCAGCTTTTTGTGAGGATCTTGGGGTCCGACTAAAATTTACAAATAATGATATATTCTATTCTGATGTGTCAACACGTAAACAATAAGTTGGAAATGACTGATTAGTTACCGTAATATGTGCTATCATGCGTATACCAGGGTTACTAAAAGCATTCAATTGTTAGTCTTGGAACAGCACGTTGTTAACACCCTATTTTATTTGAATGTATATGAATAAGAACATTTGTAACATTTACCATGTTTCTAGATAGTTTGTTTTAACTTAACGCCTTTAAAGAATGCCCCAAGAATCTAATGTGATATATTGTTATAATTAATATTGATATCATTGATTTTTGCTTCAACAGCCTATTTGTTTACATGTAAGACCAACATGAAAATGCTCCTTTATATCCAGTATTTGTGTATAATAATTTAAGTAATTTTCATTAAAATCGTCATCAGTGATTAATCGTGTACTCGCTTTGGACCACTGAGTGCTCTACAATTGCTATATAATAATAATACAATGATAATTAAACTGATCGATATTCTAAATACTACATTCACTCTGAAAGAACGAATCCGACATGCCCGTAATAGGAGTCATGTCACCTTTTATTAGTTGGCACTCCAATGGCGTTCTGAAATTAAATGGGATGGGCAGATAATATGCATACACGTCAACATATTGCTACTTACTTGTTTATTATGTCTTATATCTATGGGATAATAATATGTTACCGTTTGCAACATTGGTAATTTGGAGATTTGACAATATGTCATTACTAACCCACCTTTAATCTGATACTTTTCAATCATTAACTTATCTCCCGTGTCAGTTTGGTACATGCGTAACATGTCCATTGACCAAGACAGTAACTCGATAAGCAAAGACCGATTATCGAAGGTGACTAACTTTGACACTGTTTACATTTTTAAACACAACACTTTTCTTGTTGCACTACGGTTATATAGGATAAAAGAACATGCAACGTGTAACAATGTTTAAACTAAAGGAAGTGAATAACAAATAAAATCCTTATGAAAACAACAGAAAGACCGATATTCCACTTATAAACTGTATTAATTACTCAACGAATCACTATGAATTGAAGAAAATATTATCAATACTTGTTCCACGACTGTTTAATATACAATAAGGAACTATGGATCTCTTTAAATTTAACCCGTATATCAGATAGTCAAAGAAGCGATAAATGTTCGCTTATTACCATATATATTTCAAACCTGTTCAGTACATGACTGTCTTGCCCACAATTTCTTGTTGTACAGTGTCTCGCTCAACTTTGTGTATTTCAGATCAACGTTAATGATGGCTACAGCAGTTGACATCGGCGTGATAAAGTAGACTTCATGTTGTTGTACAGAGTCTCACTCAACTTTGTGTATCTCAGATCAACGTTAATGAGGGCTACATCAGTTGATATCGGCGTGGTGAAGTAGACTTCATGTTGTTGTACAGGGTCTCACTCAACTTTGTGTATCTCATATCAACGTTAATGATGGCTACAACAGTTGGCATCGGCGTGGTAAAGTAGACTTCATGAAGAACCTTACTTACAAACTAAATTGCCCAATCTAGCATTGTAAGGTACTGTTAGACATGGTCATAATGTGTTGCATAAAAATAAACGGCAAGGGTTGACATTAGTTACATACATTAATAATACGAATACAAAATGCCGCTATGTCCTTACTTTAATAAAACGAAGTATTTTTACGATTAACAATGTAATATAAACTTGACAAAAATATATTAGCAAAGTTGTTATGGATTAGTGTAAAACACATTCCTTTTATTGAATGAATTACATTATGATAATACTACCAGAAGTGGTCAGTATGAATATGGACATCCTGATATAGTCAATAAATAAATTATTCTGATGTCATGTGATACGTGTTGACTTCCTTGTGATATTCAAACCACAATCATTTTGAGTTATTTGATCCAGTTCTTGTAATTCATGCTCTCGTTCTATCTCACTGTTATCAGTAGCTTATAATATTTACCTGCGCATCAAAGTCCGCTCGTGACATCGCCTTGGGTATCTTCACAGAGCTGATGCTGGAAAGTCCACCTTTTTGTCTTGCACTTATGATTAAACATAAGTTGACGCCAATCAGTAACATATAGGTATATCTCATTGTGCCGATGAATATCAAAACGTAGGAAAACAGTTCCATGTGTCCTATCCTCTATTTCTACCGTAGGCAAATGGGTATGTATTTGTAGTTTGTATGTTCTATCCTCTACTACTACCGTAGGCAAATGGATGTGTTTGTATTTTCTATGTCCTATAGTCAAGATGGTTAGCTTTTGGTTATTTTAGGATTGCTCGGAAATGTTCTCACGTAAACGCTACGTGTATTTTTACTTCGGTTGTAACATAAATAATTAACATATTAAGTAATGAAAACTTTTTTATGTATCTGTTTTTGTCCCATCTCCGATACATATCACATTGGATTTATATGTCTTATTCCTACACATATCTTTCTCGTGGGTTTGCTATGCAGGATATTTTGGAGTTAGAACTGTTCAGATGAAGTTTCGTAGCATGATTACGTTTCTTAACATGTGAATAGATTCCCCTGAGCTTAGTTACTTATACTCCTACTTTTTTAAACTTTGTACGCTAAATTGTTTCGACATTAAAAAACACACTTTTATTTCATTACAACAATTCGTATATTTTGTAAATGATGCGTTATTTTCACATTTAGATATTGATTATAGGTGGTATTTAAATATATATGCAAAGTGTTATGTGAGATACTTGAAATGTGCATAGATCACGTGACTGTAGTCATTACTACTACTATTACTGCTGCTGCTGCTGCTGCTGCTGCTACCACTACCACTAACACTACCACTACTAATACTACTACTTCCACTACTACTACCACTACTACTACTATTACTACTAGTAATAATAACAGTAGTAGTAGTAGTAGTAGTAGTAGTAGTAGTAGTAGTAGAAGTGGTAGTAGTTGTAGCTGTAGTAGTAGTAGGAGTAGTATCATTGTTACTACTACTACTACTACTACTAATGCTTCTACTGCTGGTAGTAGTAGTAGTAGTAGTAGTAGTAGTAGCAGTAGTAGTATTACTAGTAATAGTAGTAGTAGTAGTGCTACTACTACTAGTAGTAATAGTAATAGTAGTAGTAGTAGAAGTAATAGTAGTAGTAGTAGTAGTAGTAGTAGTAGTAGTAGTACTAGTAGTAGTAGTAGTAGTAGTAGAAGTAGTAGAAATAGAAGTAGTAGTAGTAGTAGCGGTAATAGTACTACTACTACTACTGCTACTGCTACTACTGCTACTACTACTACTACTGGTGAAGTAGTAGAAGTAGAAGTAGTATTAGTAGTAGTAGCTGTAATAGTACTACTACTACTACTGCTACTACTGCTACTACTACTACTACTGGTAGTAGTAGTAGTAGTAGTTCTAGTAATAGTAGCAGTAGTAGTATTACTGGTAATAGTAAGAGTAGTAGTAGTCGAAGTAGTAGTAGTAGTACTAGTAATAGTAGCAGTAGTAGTAGTCGAAGTAGTAGTAGTAGAAGTAGTAGTAGTAGCACAAGTAATAGTAGTAGTAGTAGGAGGAGGAGTATATCCAGTTGTTTATATTTAGTAATTTCGTCAACGTGGACAATGAATACTAAGGGTAACGCAGCACCATCTTATAGAAGAGAATATTTCTTGTAGTGACTGAAACATACTTTGCATTAGTAAGGTTTTGTACAATATAAAGTTGGTTATAATGACATTTAATAATGGCTATCATAGTAATTATATCTAACTCTGAAAGTACTGAGTATTTGAAATGAATTGAATTATTGAATAGTTTTTAACCGCTAATTAGCACATTGTTTATGTCTTTTGAGACACCCCATAGACAGGGGAAGCATACATAACAACCCTGTCCGTATCCTAATATCGAATACATTCAAATGGTTCTTTGACGTGCTCAGAGGATAGACTCTGTTTCATTAAAGTTCCCAATTGACGTAGGCGTTTGTTCATGAAACTTGGTACACATAATCAAATATATAGCGTCTTTCAGATGCCTAGTGACATTATAGCAATAGGTCAATGGTCAAAGTCACAGTAAGTTAATAATGTATTCGGACTTAATTCTGCAAAATAGTTGATATATGTGCATGGAACTTTAAGTGATTACGTCACTGCTTTGCTATGTTTTAAAATTAATTGTTATTTGCTGACAAAAATATAATCTTTAGAAATTGGATAATGCGTTATATATGTAAATCCCGTTTCTTGAAACTTTTGAATAAATTATTGCAATCGAAGTTAAGCTTTGAGTAAGCAATATTTATGTCAATGTCTGTGTTTTTTCTGATGTTTTGAAGATTGACCAGGGCAACATTGGACATGTTTCAATTACAGGAATATAGCCCATGTCTAGTGGACCTGTTACACTTAACGGGATAAAGACCCATGTCTAGTGCACATGTTACAATTACAGGGATTATAGCTGGTCAAAATGCAAGATGGCTATCACAGCTAAATATAGGAAAGCTTGTAATCGATGCAAAACTTTATTTCGGAATATGCAAACAAAGATTCATTGTATAGTCTATATGTAGGAAAGCCCTCTAAAGGAAAGACAGATAGTCAATCCTTTTGTTGTCGTATATCATTCGGTCTGGTGCATCGTTTAAGGAGGTCAGAGGTTCGAGTACCTTTCATATTTCATACGCTGTATAATATAACTTTGTCAATCTCGAAGATTCAATATACGTATCGATTAAATATATAATGTGGTTCATGCTGACATATTTATTAAAATATATGCACAGCTAACACCGCAAAGAAATAACTGAAGCAATATTGTCTTGTTATGTGTTAGATAATCAATGAGGATGCGTCTGCATTGCATCATTTTATAAACAAATACTCATTAAATCAGTAACTGGGTAATATTCCCGGGTTTCGAAGGTATCTTTACATTGAAAGTTATTGGTCAATAAATATGAACTTGTTATAAATTACATCCAAATCTCCCCTAATCCCTTTACATCAGTGCTGTCATTATTCTAAACATGTTACGTTTAATAAAATGATGAAAACGGTGTTGCTGTTGACAAGTGATGTGTGCATGCGGACACACAACATTATCATATCTCCAGGTGTAAAACACCCATTGCATCACAGGAAGTGTCCGCCTGGGGTATCGCATAATGGAGGTAAGTAAATAATTCTCATTTCTTTTTGTAAAAAAAGGCATTTTCACTAATTTAAAGTGCTATTTTTGGTTTATATCACATTGTTGATATATTTGTTACATTTTTCAAGCATTGTCATGTTGAAATTGTGAGTCATTATTTGTTTTGCTTATATGGAAATGAGTGTATGGATACAATAGTTTGGCATCTCAGTGTTTATGTTTTTAAAGGGAGCTTTCGTTCATGAGACAAGTTCTCTCTTAGAAGATACATGACCCCCATTTTTCTGTGGATGTTTTGCCAACATATGTGTCATATGTGATGAGAATGTAAGTCATTCATTTTTAATTTGGGCCTAGATATGAATGACAACATGGCATTTAAATTTTAATTCACACACAACTTAATGCAAAAAATCAATGGGTGTGTTACACCGCCAATCAGACCTGAAAGAGCCATTACAGTTTATATTGTTTTTGCTCTTCTTTTAGCACACATCGGGCGACATACGAGTTGTGATCTACTGATTGGCAAAACTACTTTCTTTAACGTAGATCCAGTTCCGTTTAGCATCACATATATATCAGCATTATATTACATTCATAGTTTGTATTGTTGTTCAGGGGGCGTCCGTGGCCGAGTGATGAGAGTCTCTGACTTGAAATCATTTGATTCTCACCGCTGTAGGCCTAGGAATCTTTATGTTAGGAAGCTATCCATCTGGCTTGCGGAACGTCGCTGGTTCTTCCCAGATGCCCGTCCGTGCACGAAAAGCCCGAATGGGCGCCTGGGGTCTTCCTCTACCAGTGGAAGCTGGAAAGTCGCCATATGATCTTAGCTGTTGGTGCGACTATAAACTCCAATTCAATTCAATTCAATTTATTTTTGTTCTTGGTTTAAACACACAAAAACACAATATGTATGTATCATCTTTATTTTCTCCAAGTGAATAATAAAAGTTTACACGCACTGAGTCTCAACTATAACTGTACAAACTACACCAAAATATAAATGCATGAATGAATTATAAACAAGTATAGAACAATATATACTGGGAAAAAAAAGAAACTTCCGCTGATGTTGATGCTGATTGTCTAGACAGAAAAACAGGAAACAATTATTGATGTTTTAAGAATAATTAGATAGACCGCCAACAATAGTCCAAACAATGATGTTTTTGAAAAGTTCAATACACAAGGGAGTTAGCCCCATTTTTCTTAAAACATGCATTATGGCCACAAAAACAAATTAAATCTACGAAATTTACCGAAATGTGTCCGAGGCAATATATTCTATACGTTCCTTACCAAAAGAATCACAAAACAACATAACACAGATTGTGTAGATGGCAGCTTTTGATTATCAACTATCATCAAATTACCTCCCTTTAACATTTCCATATCATTCATAAAAGATTATTGCTTGGCAATTTGAAACTGTTTAATGGGATATATACTACTCACCTAAGTGTGCTTACAAACAGCAAACATTGTTTTATTAAAACGCTGTTTAAAAAGCTTTTATACGCCCTCAAAAACTGTCCTATAGAAATACCAGCAAAAATGTCGAATGTTTCTTTTTTTTTCTCAGTATATTTGTATTGTATAATTAATACACAGAACACGTATATGGGTGACAGTTCAAGATTTCCAAATGAAAGAAAATAAATAATCGCAAATATTGATTACTAACTCCGAACTCAAACATAGCTAACTGTGATGTTGAGTCCTGACGTCAATAACGTATTGAGAATTTCGATGGTAGGCTTGTTTTGCCTTTTCTCTTGCTCGTATCATCTCGATAGTAGAAAAAACTACACGCCTGTCATCTCGTGAAGGATTTTCCTATACTTGAACCCAGCAGTTAAATATGTCCTATATAAAACGTGCATTAGTAATAACTGTTGCGACAGTAATCATATTTAAATGCTAGGATTGTTGAGAGCAGTGTGATACATTAATTATTCGAGCTGTTTCAACAATACACCAAGGTAGGTAGGAACGTGATTAAATATTTTGGAATAATTCCAGATGTTCGTACATATTTAATGTTTGATTCGGTCGACTCGAAGTTCAACGTATACATTTAGGAGTAAAGGTTGTATCGACTGAGAAGGAATTCAAGAATTCCGAGTAAATAATATAATTATAATTCATTCCAATTAGTTAAAATAAGTAGTAAACACGAACAACGATTCCACAGTTATTTACACTATATTTACTTTCACAGTTATCACTCAAACATCCAACATACATATAATTACATCGCGGACCTTGCTTGAATCCAACACAGGTTTTGGTAGTGATGAACATTTTGTGTCTCCGATTATATAATAGCATTTGCTCATTTTCAAGCCGTCTTCAATACAACATAATTTTCATAATTTACAATTAGTGCTTTTGTTTAACTCACCAAGCGTGTTAAAAGCTTACTATTGGCTTGTATTACTAAGTAATCTGGTGAATATTATATTCGATATAAACACCATAGACATACACACTTCCACCCCACCCTACCCCCGACACACATACGCACACACCCTACCCTCCACTCACACCCCACCCATCAATCCACCCACACACGCACCTCCCCCACACATTTCCCCCACACAGGAACGCGCACACACACACGCACACTCACCCACCTACAATAGTATACCAGTGTAGAGCCATTATTTTATTACTGCACTATAAATCTCGAACATGAAACCTTGTTATACATTTACAAGCAAAAGCACTCCAAAGTATTCAGTCCTACAATTAAACCCCGGCAACTCTACGCTCTCACCCGCTGTTTGTAAGTTAATTAAATTCGACCTTTTAAAATAAATAAATCTGCCTTTATTTAGAGATATTATCTATTCATTCGTTTTAATAACTATGTTTTTGGGCCAGATTCAATATAATCATTCAGAATATATACAAGTATAATTTCTCCCATGTCCATAATGCGTAACACAATTATTTGTTATCGGCTACCGTTATATGCAATATTAAGCGTATTGAAGACTCACTGATTATAACGAGTTTTGAGTTTAAAGGGCCCAATACAGTTGAAACAAATTATATCATAATAACCGTAAACGAGACAGTTAATAGCATTTAACTCTTACTCATTTGTTTTAGAATCTTATAATGAATAAACAAAAGAGAAACGCCTATTGGCGTTAATGCCGGGTTTTCCAAAATGTGAAAGATGAGTGCCTGTGTGTTTGGTGAAACTATTTAATAGAGCTTTTCTAGATAGTTTGTTTATTAGGGAGTGAGAGGATGCTTTAATGTTGAAAACCGAGTTTCATTTTCAGCGCATGATGTTTGTTACATGTCAGCAACTTATTGTCCAAGTTTTATAATAATTGCACATGGCAATGCCGAGATATAAAAAAGAAATATTGATGTCCGTATAACAAAGCCAAAAAGGTTAACATAACATATATCTTGTAGAAAGTAGGTCATAGTAACCTAGTTTTTAGGATATGGTCAGTGCTTGATGAGAGAAAGGTGCGGTTAAAGTTTGATGAAGATCGGACATGGTAATGCTGAGATATAACAAAAACATAATTCCCCTGTCCGAACTTAAACAAACAAGTTAACGTAACACATATTTTGGAGAAAGAAGGTAAGAGTGATATAGTTTTCAGGATATGGTCAGTGCGGGATGAAAGGAAGGTGTTAAAGTTTAATGATGATCGGACATGGTAATGCTGAGATATAACAACAACTTAAGTCCCCTCCCCAGCCCAAACTTAAACAAAAATGTTAACGTAACGCATATTTTGGACATAGTAGGTCACATTGATCTAGTTTTCATGATATGGTCAGTGCATTATGAGAGGAAGGCGCTGTTAAAGTTTGATGAAGATCGGACATGGTAATGCTGAGATATAACAAAAACTTAATCCGCCCCCGCCAAAACTTAAACAAAATGGTGATCGTAACGCATATTTAGGATAAAGTAGGTCATAGTGACGTGACCTAGTTTTCATGGTATGGTCAGTGCTTGAAGAGAGAAAGGTGCTGTTAAAATTTGATGAAGATCGGACAGGGTAAAGCTGAGATGTAACAAAACGATAATTCCCCACCAACTCCCCCGCCGCGCAAACTTTAACAAAAAGGTTAACGGAACGCGTGTTTTGGAGAAAGTAGGTCATAGTGA
This sequence comes from Cyrtodaria siliqua, assembly GCA_037043455.1. Taxonomy (NCBI): domain Eukaryota; kingdom Metazoa; phylum Mollusca; class Bivalvia; order Adapedonta; family Hiatellidae; genus Cyrtodaria; species Cyrtodaria siliqua. The sequence continues at coordinate 36,130 of JAWPHD010002546.1, forward strand.
CCTAGTTATCAGGGTATGGTCAGTGCCTTATGAGAGGAAGGTGCTGGCAAAATTTGATGAAGATCTAATTCTAAGAAATCGGACATGTTAATGCTGAGATATATAGGAGATATATAGAAAAAAAATGTGGACGCCCGCCCGCCGACCGCCACCCGCCCACCCGGTTTACGCCAATCTATAAGCCGATTTTTCTTCTCAAAAGATCCGGCTAAAAATAAAATGTAACATTCCGCATTGGCACAATATGAGCTACATGTTTTAAACACCGTCCATCATATTCCAAATATCGTATTTCTTAATTAGCGATATGACACTAATGTTTAAGATACACGTATTGACATGATAATATCTAGATTTTGATGAGAGCCTGATTAAACGGGCTTTCCACATTGGATGACGTCATGACTTCGAAATTTAGCGTTCACTTTTACAGACTAAGATATATGAAATGTTGAAACTAGAACACGCTGTGACACATATTGCTATGAAAAGTATATGGTGGAATAATAAGACGAATTTTAACATTTCCCCTATATAACTCTATATAAAACTTATAATGCCTCTGGCGGCCATCTTGGATGACGTAATGAAACCAAAATGTTCAGTGCACTATTCCAGACTGTGCCCTACCACTGTGTACAAGTTTGACACGCTGTGACAAATATTACTGTGAAAAGTGCCACGGAGAAGAAGATAAATAAGGACAGGACCTGATCAAACGGACTTTCCAGTTTGGATGGCGTCATGACACGATGGTCAGTTCTCACTTAAATGATAGCCATTATAATATTATCAATGCTTTTATCAATAAGATTGAAACAAAACAGTGAGTATGGTAAATGAATAACTGTGTTACAATAATTGTCTTGTATGACGTCATGACTCCAAATGATGTTGATGCATATCTAGTTCATGAGCACTACATGTAACACGTGAATATATAATGTTAAATTCGATCATCAACGCGGCAGGAGATATAGCGATTACAATATATTTCATTTGACGTCACTTGCAGCCATATTGGATGACGTCATGACGTCACAATTGTCATTTCTCACTTAAATGATGGCCTTTATAATTTTATCAAAACAACTTCAACAAAAACGGCCAGAAGGGAAAATAAATAAATTTCATTAACTTATAACGTCAGTGGCGGCCATCCTTTTGATGACGTCATGACGCCATTTTATGTTCTTGCAAATCTACATCCTAAACTTTACATCTTTAAAAGTTCCATTCAAATCCGATTATAAATTTGTGAGATGTAGCTATAACAAGATTTGTCATGTCTCCAAATGATGCTAATGCACATTTAGGCCATGAGCATTAAAAATGTGAATAATATAAATTCGATCTTAAATGCAGGAGAAATAACGATTACAATATATTTCATTTGACGTCAGTTGGAGCCATAATAGATGACGTCATGATGTCACGATGGTAATTTCTCACTGAAACTATAACCTTTATGATTTTATCAATAAAATTGCAAAAAAACGGTCAGAAAGGAAAAATAAATAATTTTCATTTACTAATGACGTCACTGTAGGCATATTTGTGATGACGTCATGACGCCATTTTATGTTCTTGCACAACTAGATCCTAAACTTTACAATCTGTGAAAGTTTCATTAAAATTCGATCATATATGTATGAGATCTAGCGATAACAAGATTTTTATCATGACGTCATTGGCGGCCATCTTGTATGACGTCATGACTCCGAATGATGTTAATGCACATTTAGGTCATGAGCACTACAAAATGTGAATATATCATTTTAAATTCGATCATAAATGCAGGACAAATAGCGATTGCAATATATTTCATTTGACGTCGGCTTAGAGCCATAATGGATGACGTCATGACGTTACGACGGTCATTTCTCACTTTAACGACGGCTTTTATGATTGCATCAATAACATTTCAACAAAAACGGTCAGTAGTGAAAAATAGTAATTTTCATTAACGTGTGACGTCATTGGCGGCATCTTTATGATGTCATCATGACGCCATTTTATGTTCTGGCACAACTACAGCCTGAACTTTATAATCTGTTAAAGTTTCATTCAAATCCGATCATAAATGCATGAGATACAATGATAACAAGATGTTCATGTAAACGAAGAAGAAGAAGAAGAAGAAGAAGAAGAAGAAGAAGAATACACAGAAAAAATGCAAGAGGTCTTTCCACTGAAAGGTGGAAATCCCTAATACTAATCTTACAAAATAACGACCGTGTCTACAGTAAAGGATGTGCCAATAAATACAACTGGCTTACACCATTTTGCTATATTTAAAACAACAGTTATTATGTTAAATCAACAACGACACTTTTAAAAAACCTACTAGTTGAGTCAATTGTCTCCTCGATGCATTATTCAATGTGGTTTTAGAATAACGAACCATTTCAAAGACTATGCAAGTAGCATAATGTTTTATATTTTAAAATGTCCGATATAAGAAAAGAAATTCAGATCCATCTTAAAAAATAATTTACTTAAACAATAAATTCATACCATTTCGGTAGATTGCATGGTGTTAAGGCGTTAAGTGTCTGTGTCATGTGTTTTGGTTTATTAACCAAACATTATAGGTACGCCAGTAGTTGTTATTAACTAAACATTATAGGTACGCCGGCAGTTATTATCAACCAAACATTATAGGTACGCCAGCAGTTGCAGTAGACCATTTATGATATAACAAATGATCAGCATCTTCTCAACAACTAAATGATTTGCATAATACTTATTGTGCATGTATAAAGTTAATTTCTTCTGAACATCATTTTCGTAGATTTCAAGGACTGCTTTTGTTTGAAGTTATAGTGTATCACACCACCCCATCCGCTGTTATACTGCGATTCATTGCCGGGTATTGCGTAATGCCCATTGAGATTTACAAAGGCGCAGTTGAAATACCACCAGCCTCCGTGATAAGCAACAGCACATTTGATAGCGTTGTCCTGGTCATACGTGGAGAAAGGTTGTCCATTGTGGAACGTTAGACCTTCGGTATCACCTAGAATGTAGACATATACCACATTGTATAATTAAAACAATATCACATATATTATACATTTGTAGTTAGATGGTAATTGTCGGAATGTGTTAATAGTTGCTAATAATGATATATGTATACATTAAGGAAGTAATAACATGTTATGAAATGGGTTTTGGAGATTAATACAAATGTTACACTATGCAAGTACGCGTATGTTAATCATTATTATCATGGATTCTAAATCACATTTTCCGTCCGTGGGTTACAATTAATGGGATGTCTAAATTTAAAATGAAAGGAAAATGCCTAATTATTTTCTGATGTAGATTTACTCTTTCAATTGTATGATAGCAAAATGTCTGAAATGATTGTCCTATTACTGTATTTTGTAATAATATTATGTTGTTTTGCACCAGTTTATACATACTTTCATTGTATTCCTAGAAGTGCTAACATTTAACAAGTTAACTTATTTTGTCTTATTTCTCTAAAAGTTGTTATAACAGCAAATATGCATATAGTTGATTGTGACGGTATGCATTTTTCTTTTAAAGAATACACTTCATTCGGTCAGTAAAGAATCTTTTTTTTCTGAGAGGTATTACACTTAATGATACATGTTGCATGGAGAATTCATTAAACTATTTCACTGCTGCACAAATGTATGCTTACACGATATATATTCAAGCTTGGAAAATTTAAAAATAATCTAAAATGCATGAGCTGAGAAAATTTAATTTAAACAAAAAATGGTACCGATGATTCTTTACACCCTAATGAACTATATATAACTTGTAATTTGATACTGACCTGCAGTGCCTGCTGACTGTCCAATATGTAAAATGTAATTGACCCCTGATAGAGAGAAGTTTTGGTACGTTTGGTACGCAGTAGACCCGTCTCCCGCCTCTACGTCTATTCGTAGCTCACTGTTGCCTTGTGATGTCATGTCCTGTATATACCGTAGACCTGCACGTGAAGCATACATATATATATATATATGTTGAATCTAGATTATTTTTTTTTGGAAATATGCGCTTGTTGTATGTTATAAGATCCCATCCGCGTTTTGTCTCTAATATTTATATATATGCGTATTGTCTTTAATATTTACATATATGCGTATTTTCTCTAATGATATCACGTCAGCGTATTGTCTTTAATAATACAACATCCGCGTATTGTTCCTAATGATGTCATATATTCGTGTTGTCTCTAATAATACCACAACCACGTATTGTCCCTAATAATACCATGTATGCGTGTTGTCCCTAATAATACCATACGCGTGTTGTCTCTAATAATATCACATCCGCGTATTGTCACAAATAATACCATATAAACGTGTTGTCTCTAATAATACCACAACCACGTATTGTCCCTAATAATACCATGTATGCTTGTTGTCCCTAATAATACCATACGCGTGTTGTCTCTAATAATATCACATTCGCGTATTGTCACAAATAATACCATATAAGCGTGTTGTCTCTAATAATATCACATCCGCGTATTGTCACTAATAATACCATATATGCGTATTGTCTCTAATAATACCACATCCGAGTATTGTCCCTAATTATACCATATATGCGTGTTGTCTCTAATAATAACACATCCGGGTATTGTCCTTAATAATACCATATGCGCGTATTGGCCCTAATAATACCATATCTGCTTTTTACGCTAATAAAACCATATATGCGTGTTGTCTCTAATAATACCATATCCGGCATTTGTCTCTAATATTCCCATACATGTGTATTGTCTCTAATAATATCATATCCGCATTTCGTCTCTAATATTACCATATATGTGTTTTGTCTCTAATAATACCATATTCGCATTTTGTCTCTAATAAAATAATTTATGCGTGTTGTCACTAATAAGAAATTATATTCGTGTTGCCTCTTATGGTATTCTCCCTAATAATACAATGTAAACAATATATACGCGTTGTCGCATATTCTCTCTTATGATACATGTGCATATACATACGTGTTGTCTCTAATAATTCAATGTCTGCGTGTTGTCTATAATAATAACGTATATGCCTGTTGTCCGAATAATACCATATCCGAGTATACTCTCGTACCATACATTCGTGTTGTCTCTAATAATAACATATACTTGTGTTTTCCCAATAATACCATATCCGCGTATACTCTCTTATAATACTATATATGCGTGTTGTCTATAATAATAACATACATACGTGTTGTCCCAATAATACAATATCCGCGTATACTCTGTAATAATACCATACATGCGTGTTATCTCTAATAATACCATATATCCGTGTTGTCCCAATAATACTATATCCGCTTATTCCCTCTAATAATATCAAATATGCACGTTGTCTCTCTAATAATAACATATATGCGTGTTGTCTCTAATAATGCCATATATACGTGTTGTCCCTAATAATGCCATATATACGTGTTGTCCCTAATAATGCCATATATACGTGTTGTCACTAATAATAACATATCCGCGTATTCTCTCTAATAATACCATATATGCGTGTTAATAAGATAATAAGATTATATCAGCTGAAGACCATACACACTTTAGTCTATAATAAGACCTTAGACGATCGCTGTTTCTAATAAGACAAATGGCGGGGTGTTGTCTCTATTTATATAATCAAATTATGATGTGTATTTACAGTAAGTCTATACACGCTTTCTATCACTAATAATACAATATACTTCTTTTATCTCTAATAAGACAATAGCCTCTTTCTGTCTCTAATAAGACAGTAGCCTTTTTTTTTATCTCAATGAAGACAATATACGCTTTTTATCTCTAATAAGACAATAGCCTCGTTTTATCTCTAAGAAGGCAATATACCCTTTTTGTCACGTTCAGACTGTAGACGCTTTCAACTCAAATCAGACCATTGACGCTTTTGTCTCTAATACGCTCATATTATCTTTCCCTTCTAATTAGACCATAGACAATTGTTGTCTCTAATGACACGTTTTGTCTTTTATAATACAATATTCGCTTGATATCTCTAATAAGAAAACAAACGCATTTTGTCTCTAATGTAATGAATTGTAATAAGAAATTAAACGCCTTTTGTCTCTAATTATTATGAAATGCTGGCGACTTCTTTTGCGCGAAACACACGACGTTTTTATTACGTAAATGTTGCATTAATAACACGTTTGAGAAGTTGATAAATGCAATATTGTGACATTCCTTGGATATGAAAATATAATCTCGATTCACCTTAACATTTTTACTTTGGGTTCAAATATCACACTTTATGCAAATAAATGCAATGCTTGTGTAACTTACCAATAGATTGATATAATGTGATCAGTTTTGTACCTCAAAGGTCAATGCACACTTTTGGTTCCGAATGCTATTTTATATGCATATACGAGTAGGTATTGCATTTGTTTCCGATACGTTACACTATGTGTAATTTAAGAAATTTAGGAAGTTTTGTATTTTACTTATGTATCAGATAAGTAGGCATAGGTTACTTACTGATGCTATATTAAAACTGACAATCCGCTCACTATATTAGAACTAACTCTCCGCCACTATATTAGAACTAACTCTCCACTCCCTATATTAGAACTAACTCTCCGCTCCCTATATTAGAACTAACTCTCCGCTCCCTATATTAGAACTAACTCTCCGCTCCCCATATTAGAACTAACTCTCCGCTCCCTATATTAGAACTAACTCTCCGCTCCCTATATTAGAACTAACTCTCCGTTCCCTATATTAGAACTAACTCTCCGCTCCACATATTAGAACTAACTCTCCTATATTAGAACTAACTCTCCGCTCCCTATATTAGAACTAACTCTCCGCTCCCTATATTAGAACTAACTCTCCGTTCCCTATATTAGAACTAACTCTCCGCTCCCTATATTAGAACTAACTCTCCGTTCCCTATATTAGAACTAACTCTCCGCTCCACATATTAGAACTAACTCTCCTATATTAGAACTAACTCTCCGCTCCCTATATTAGAACTAACTCTCCGCTCCCTATATTAGACCTAACTCTCCGCTCCCTATATTAGAACTAACTCTCCTCTCACTATATTAGTGTTAGAACTGACTCTCCACTCCCTATATTAGAACTGACTCTCCGCTCTCTATATTAGAACTGACTCTCAACTCCCTATATTAGAACTAACTATCCGCTCCCTCTATTAGAACTGACTCTCCACTCCCTATATTAGAACTAACTCTCCGCCACTATATTAGAACTAACTCTCCACTCCCTATATTAGAACTGACTCTCCGCTCCCTATATTAGAACTAACTCCACTTCCTATATTATAACTGACTATCCGCTCCCTATATTAGAACTAACTCCACTCCCTATATCAGAACTAACTCTCCGCTGCCTATATTATAACTTACTCTCCGCTCCCTATATTAGAACTAACTCTCCGCTCCCTATATTAGAACTAACTCTCCGCTCCCTATATTAAAACTAACTCTCCGCTCCCTATATTAGAACTAACTCTCCGCTCCCTATATTAAAACTAACTCTCCGCTCCCTATATTAGAACTAACTCTCCGCTCCCTATATTAGAACTAACTCTCCGCTCCCTATATTAGAACTAACTCTCCGCTCCCTATATTAGAACTAACTCTCCGCTCCCTATATTAGAAATAACTCTCCGCTCCCTATATTAGAACTGACTCTCCGCTCCCTAAGCCGTCCAGTAACTAATATCCCCTTCCACATATGCATGATAAGTATGGGATACATTTGAAGGTGAATAGTACGCGTTTTAACGGGTACTTGTGCATTGCTCTGGACATTAAGGTATTTGTTTTTGTTTAAATGAAGACTGGAGTTCGCACTGTTAAATATAATGTATACCAGACTGTAAACAAGTGTAAGAAAAGTTGAAATTGGATTGTTGATAGCAAATGCATGGTACACGTTTGATGGAATCATAGAAATACAAGCGCATGCCATGTATGGCTGTATTAAGCGTGTAAAAAAATATGTTGTCTATGTAAACGTTATTTGAATCAACACTTAAACCATTATATAGCAACACCAATCAGCGTGTTCAGCGTATAGGTTTACCCCATAAATTAAGCTAATTGTCTCCCTAGTGCAACGGTAATATGGGAAAAGAACAGCCATCAATAAAATCACAATTGTTACTTAATGCTTTTATATAATACGTGAAATGTTTAAACTCCACATGTATTAGTGATATGTATTATAGTAACTATACTCAGTACATTTGAAAACGCAGAACTTGACAAACTTTTAATTTCTAGAGATGAAATTGAAGTTCTCGTGCAAAGTGTGTTTTAACTGAAAGAAGTAGAGCAAATATTATGCAACAGTTCACCGCCTAATGTTAACCTTTAGGACAAAGAGAGTACTGTACTAACATAAAATACAATTCTGGGTTGAACACAAAAAAACAGCGGACTAAAAATAACCGAAAATCAAACATGTTGCTTTTTTAAATGTAGTGAGTGTATATACGACGTTCAATTGATTTTGTTAACGCGTTGTTATTATATGCATCATGGCGTAACGTAGGACAACATGTTTGTAAAGTAGTAGCGACTGTCAGCAGAAGAAGCTATTCACATATCGGATTCTTAAAAAAAAATCCTAATGGCAACTTAAACATGTAATTGCTTATAGTTAGAATGTTCTAGACACTTTTATGTATTCTAGAAATGTATCTTAAATAGATAAAATAATGAATACCAATAACAGACAAAACAAGATATACGATCGTAAACCTGTTACCTAACCAAAATTCACCACGCAAGTCACCAAATCCGTTTTCGTATTCTTTGAAAGGCAGATAAAAGTCCACACTGCCATTAAATCTTCGTTGGAAAACCTGAAACACGTCGACATGAAAGTGTATGTTACATGGAACGTAGTGCAAAACCAAAACTTGAACATAACTGTAAAATGTAATCATGTACATATTTAAGATCAATAACTAGTAAAGAATGTAAACATAAACATCGGTCTTAATCATGTTCATTTCTGTAACAGAGCAACACTTATATATTAAAACCTTTTTTAAATTAATCAATATTTAAGTTTCAGTATCAGCAATATTTATTATGAATACGACATTAAATGCGGTATCGTAATATAATGAATATCAATATTTATTATGAATACGACATTAAACGCGGTATCGTAATATAATGAACAGCAATATTTATTATGAATACGACATTAAATGCGGTATCGTAATATAATGAATATCAATATTTATTATGAATACGACATTAAATGCGGTATCGTAATATAATGAACAGCAATATTTATTATGAATACGACATTAAATGCGGTATCGTAATATAATGAACAGCAATATTTATTATGAATACGGCATTAAACGCGGTATCGTAATATAATGAACATCAATATGTATTATGAATACGACATTAAATGCGGTATCGTAATATAATGACCTTAATTAATCATAACAAAAATTTAATTTCAGAGATCTCTCTTCATTCAAAAACATTTAAATAAGCTATAATGTGTTGATGAGCCATTGAACAATATTCAATTCAATTTAATTTTCCTCCACTCAATAAGTTAAAACTCCACCTTCAACTTTATTGGGGCGGCTCTAAATAACCTACATGTATATGAGTTGACGAGCCATTAAACAGGATTCAATTCAATGTAATGTCCTTATTTAGTCATCCTTTCACCACTCACTAAACTTTAATACCACATTCCCCTCTCTCTGGGGCGGATCTAAATAGCCTATAATGTATTAATGAGCCGTTAAACAAGAATCAATGCAATTCAATTTACTCATTTAGTCATTATTTTTCCTAAAAGTAATGTGTAGTACGAATGTTGCTAAACGATTGCAGCAGATTATTTGCTTAACGCATTTAACATGTTTTACTTGGCATTGACTAGACATACTTGACAACTGTAGTACCATTTGAGGGTTTCAAAATTAATACATAAATAGACATGAGCAGGGCGTCAGGTCCAGGGAAAGCATTTCCCATTGCTCGTGCCTTATAGAATATGATTTTTTTCTTGCAGTAAATACATATAAAATATTGATTGCTATAACTGTTGGCTGATTAATAGAAAACCGTATATACACTATTTGCTGTCAGAAATAAGTTATAGTTGTGCATATATGTAATGTTGGAAAACAAAAGAGAAATAATTACAAAAGGGCAAATAACTCATGGTTTAAAGTTTTAAAGGCTAACTTACAGTCCAGCCGCCCCCATCTGTCACCATGTCGCAGTAGACGTCATGTGGTGTGTTATTCTGAAGATATACCGTGTAAATTCCACTGTTGCTTCCAGCATCGCGATGTTTGACATCATAACAGTCAACTATAAAAATATACACACTCGGTTTTAATTAGGCCCCGTGAAGGCTCTTATTGCATAACCTGATTATTGTGTTTATCATATGTATACAGTTTAGGTTTCCTTTGTTGGTTATTTTGAAAACTTGACAAAGACGAAAGACACAACATGCCTGAAGGTCGACTCAAGAAACATGCGGAAGGAATTTTATTAGCGCCGAATAATGAGTTTCTCCCTAGTCTTAATATCAAATACAGGTTGTGTTTTCCTCCCATTTCTGCTCATGTGAGATAGGCATTTTCCTCATGTGAGATAACTCTTTCTTGCATACCGCACAAGGATATCCGTCGTTTTACCGGAGCTAGATATTTCCATCTCACCCTAGGGTCGAGATAAAATTCACGCGCGCCATCATCCGGTATGCCGGAAAACATGCAAAACGTTAGTAGCTGGCGGCGTCAACGCACACCATGTCTCTGATATGCAAGAAAAAGAATCTATCATGGGAATTCGGTTCAGATAGGGAATTCCAACCCTCGGTATAAGTGTTTTAATCGGAACCTCGGCAGAGCCTCGGTTCCGATAAAAACACGTATACCTCGAATTCCCTATCTTCACCGGATACCCATGAAATATTCTTATAATCTTACATGACATGTGACTTACTACGTCATGACGTTACGTCGTCGTCGCCTTATTCTGGCGTTAAATCAGCAAAGTCATTGATTTTATGCGGGTAATAAACACATAATGGGAGAAAAATAATCCATCAGAGCCTCGTCCCTGCTTGCAATTCTAACCCCTCGGGTGAGATTTCTCTATCTCACATGGATACTCATGATGGATTCTTATAATCTTTCGCATTATCACCACTAACATATAGTTAACATGTATTATATCACCTTACCCTTACTTTAGAATATATGGTTCGTTTGCAACTATTATTTAAGAAATAGAACATCGTTTACTGTGAATTATCGTTTAATATATCACGGTTTGGAGTTCAGTTGTAAACAATAATATCAAGAGCCCGAAGGGCGAGTGAAATTATTGTTTACAATTGAACGACAAACCGTGATATATTATAGATAATTCACCGTAAACGATGTTCTATTTCTATTCTAATACCCCTAAAATGTGAAAATAACGCGCACATCTGAAATATTTCGCATTGCTTTGCTTACTCTCCTAACGTTGCGTACGTTACAATGCGCTATGCGCAATGCGCAATGCTTATTCTCCTAACGTCGCACAAATTACAGTGATATATCGTTCAATATAACGAGATATTTTAAACTAGACTATATAGTGCGGGTGTATTAGAATATGAAATATATGATTTTACATGAAACGTGGTCCCGCCTTAATTCCATTAGGCGATGGGAAAGCTTATATTAGCAGGATTGTATATCGGATATTTCGACAAAAAACAAAGATACATCATTTTTTACTAAAAAAATGTGATAAACTGTTTAAAAATTACCTGTTTATATGTTTTAATTCTAAAATATGCAAACTTTTTAAGCCGAAATTAAGGTTTTATTTCATACCCCAGCCAACCCCGTTTTCGCTTCTTGGAGAAGTGGTTGGATGGGGTATGAAAGTTAATACTCGGACCGCGTAATGCTATTCTGACAATTAATAACTGGTTCTTGTGTATGCATTTTCTCCATTGCCTTCACGTCGAATAAACTGTGTGTTTACAGTTCGCATTATACACATCAGTACCTTACTATAGAATAAATGGTTACTTTGAATTAAGTTTTACTACAGTGTGTACGGAAATCCGAAGACACATCGTTTAAGTATGCGACCGATTTGTTAAAGAGACAATCAGTTTAAAGAGATAATTAAAAGCGAAAATATCCAGATATGAATAGGTATCACCAAAACAAGTTCAGAATTATTGAAATAGTGTCAGCAATTACATTGATGTTTTAAAACTCTCTGTATTTAACATACTAGGCGAAAAATATCATTTTGATATTTTTTAAAAATAATTCTGCAACGGTTCGTGGAAAGCCGATGATGGTTACTAGCAACGTCGAACATTATTATTTAATAATGGATCTATCTATTTTTTTCTTCATGTACAAATGAGTTTCAAAACTGCTGCTAACGGACACCAAATATAATTTGATTTGCATTACAACCTACTTCTAAAATCCAATGTATGATTCTTTCTAATGCATTGTGTTTCTTCACTAACATGCCAATTTGTTTCATATGGAATATCATTCCAAGATTAAAATGAAAATCTATTATTTCTTGTGCATGCCATATTTCCCTAGCCTTACCATCGAATGAATAGTTCCAACTTTCAGTCTATAGCTCCGCCCTCAATTGTTCCAGGATCAAGTTCCCTCAAACATGTAATCTATTGTATTTTAGAGTTGCTTGTGGGACAACTCGGGCCTTTGGTACACTCGGGTGTAAATGTCGATTAAACGTTTAATTAGCTCAACTCTCTTGTGGATATAAGCTTGACTGACAGATCGAAACTATGTATAGAGATTGTGTTTAAATTAATTTCGCATTATGATCATAAATATGTTGTAAACTTGCATTACATCAACTTACCCTTACTATAGAATTGAAGCAATGGTTCTTTTGCATGGTGTTTTCTACAATGGTTACGGAAATGCCAATGCATATCCAAATAACATAGCATTTACTTGTTTGAATTTTATAACATGTATACTATATAAAACTACAATGTTTACATACTGTCACATAGGTAAACAATACCTTGTTTGCAAAGGGGAGCTAAAGGACTCCATGCTCCTTTTGCACATGAAGCCGTTTCAGAGCCAATGGGAGTATAGCCATCAAGGCAGGTGTACGTCGCGGTTTCTCCTTCATAACTGTTTGGTGCTGATACCTGTCCATTTGAAGGCGCTACAGCTGGTGGGCAGTCTGAATTGTTTTGAATAGGAATTCATCAGTACTATTCATTGTAGTAACCGTGTGTTTATCTTAAAACAATATGTGACCGACTTATTATAAGAAAATTCAGTTTAAAGATATAAGTAAAATGTTAAATGTCTAAATCTGAGACAGTACCGCCCAGGAAACCTTGTTGTCCACAAAAATGACAGCAGGTGCATTTAGTTTAACACGAGACAGTGACTTTTTGAAAATTATTTATTTCCAAGATCTATGTTTTACCTTGAATGGTTTTTCAAATGTAAATGTGATAGATTTTAAATAATACAGGTCTGACTATCACAAAATTACTTGATATATTTTATGCATGCATTAAATCTTGCAATAATTGGTTTAAAATACCCCAAAATAATACGAATTAGAAATGTCACTTTAAATTGTGTATTTTAATATATTATATACTGGTATTAATATGATATTACATATATCCCGGTATTTAGATGATATTACATATATCCCGGTATTTAGTTAATATTACCTGTATCTTGGTATTTAGATGATATTACATATATCCCGGTATTTAGATGATATTACATATATCCCGGTATTTAGTTGATATTACATGTGTATATACCGGTATTTAGTTGATATTACATATATCCAGGTATTTAGATGATATTGCATGTACCCGGGTATTTAGATGTTATTACATATATCCCGGTATTTAAATGATATTACATATATCCCGGTATTTAGTTGATATTAGATATATCTAGGGATTTAGTTGATATTACATATATCCCGGTATTTAGTTGATATTACATATATCCAGGTATTTAGATGATATTGCATGTACCCGGGTATTTAGATGATATTACATATATCCCGGTATTTAAATGATATTACATATATCCCGGTATTTAGTTGATATTAGATATATCTAGGGATTTAGTTGATATTACATATATCCCGGTATTTAGTTGATATTACATATATCCCGATATCTAGATGATAATACGTATATCCCGGTTAGATGATATTACATATATCCCATATATCCCGGTATTTAGTTGATATTACATATATCTGGGTATTTAGTTGGTATTACATATATCCCGGTATTTAGTCGAAATTACATATATCCCGGTATTGAGATGATAATACGTATATCCCGGTATTTAGATCATATTACTTATATCCCGGTATTTAGTTGATATTACATATGATATTGCATGTAGATAACATTACATATATACCAGTATGTGTATGATACACACCGATATTTGGAAGATATACTGTATACAAGAACGTGGGTATGACCAAAATGGTCTTCCTGCAGAAATAGCCTATATTAACAATCACTTATACACAACGTGTTTACCTCTTTTACATTTGGGGGCAACACCTGTCCAGTGTCCATCGAATTGACAGGTAAGTAAGCTATCTCCGACAATGCTGAATCCAGCTCGGCAAGACACTGTCACATTTCGATCTGCGATGACTGCAGTGGTTGGTTTAACATTACCCTTTTTTGGTGCAATATAAGGCGAACATTCTAAATAGAAATGTGTTCAAAGCAATATATGTTCATATAATGTAATAAACACTAACATATTTAAAACGGTTAGTATAAAAGACACATTGTAAACATACATTGAAAATCATAGTTCTTTTAATAATTCAATCTTATTAAAATAAAATCCTAATTATGCTTTGATACTCTCCGCTATAGGATCTGACAACACTGCCTTGGAGGTCACGTCAGAGCGCCTTTCTTCTTATCAATATTCATTAAAGGTCAACTAAATTCAACCAATGAAATCGCGCGTTTCATATGCACTTCAGATGAGGTTCGAGTGAACAGAACAAACGAAAATCCACATAAAACATATACATGTATCCGAAAAAATAGAAGTCGCAGTGTGTTAACGCTGTAGTTTGCACGATAGATTCAAATAAATGCACTAAATTGCATGTTTTACAGCAAAAATACAAAGAAAATCATGGGCGTGGCGATTACCGAGATTATTGCAACATTAGGTTTTTGATAGCGACGTTCTGCTATTATTACCCTCGAGTGTAATTTAAGTGTGGGTTACGAGTTCAACCCTACGAAGTGGTGCTTCTTTTTTGATTTGTATTTTTTATTCAATTCCGTCAAACAGTCTTGTTTTATGCAACAAATATTCAATAATGGTTAATGTGTTGTGTTTTTATAAGCTAAAGTTACGGACATTGTCTCTTTCAATACCAATCATAGACTGCTCCACAGCATTTGACTGAAACGCGACATGCGCAGTGAAGGTGCTATATCTGTCACGGAGAAATACATCACCCTGACTGTTATCTGACCAGAGACATTCTATATTCAAAGACGTAAGATCTCGCTACACATCCAAATACAGATATACGAATATATATATGGTTTTACATATATTGAATATGGAGAAATGATGAGTCAAATCTATGACAAGAGAGATTATTCTGTGCTGATGTGTACTTTGGCACGTCGTTCCCAGTTCCTACCCAGAAATAATGCTATTTTCTCTCGGCAGCTATTTTACGCTTGCATTAAACCTTGCTTGTTTTTATTTTGATATTGTTAATTCTCCCCACTTAGATGGGGGTGTCCCACGAGCTACTGCTTATGGGGCCTAGTTTTTCAACGTATTCATCTTTTCTAGAGCTTGTAGACGAGTTGAGGACTTCCTTCTACAACTAAGAAGCTACTCCATCAGGGCTACAATTACCATAAACTTTGAAAACCTTATGCAATATTTTATATTTCTAATCCTGATCTACTTTTAAACTATACAAGTAACATAAGAACTCTTCTGTGACAAGGACTGTCACAACCTGACTTTTATGGTAATGTGGTTAACAAACTGCGTAAGATCCTTGTCATAATCGCTAGCATACAATCTTTATTAAACTTGTTAAGAAGGTTATGATCATTTTGCAACGTACTACATATATTGTGGTTGACCCATTTTCAGTTCAACACAATGATTTCCTCTATTATTGTGCGATGGTCGGACAGATTGTGGACCCTATGATTACGTCTACCTACATTCTCAAATCCCGGTTAATACAGGCTAAGTGAACAATAATGAATTTGTTTTGACGTCAGAATAGGGCAACGTCGTCATGACGTCATGACGTGTCGTGCAAGCTTTAAAGAATTTGTCATGCGTGTCTAATATACATGTGCAGTTATTGAGATTATACTCTCCAAAATCACTCACAATATCTACTATATAAAAAAACGAAGTATTATAAAGATTAGACGAACTATGATTTTCAACAGATGCAGTACAAGGTACTTGATATTCCACTTGTATATGCGTTTCATAATTACACATCGTCAGGTAGCAACTAACCGTTATTGTGAGTTTTCTCTTTCGCAGCGTACTATTTCAAATGCACACGATAATATTACTGAACAGAATGTTTAATTGTTTACTCAAGCTAATGCGCGAATGTGTAGAATGGTGTATTATAAGATATTAACATAGATCGGAATGAGGTATATATATATATATATATTGAATATATATTAAAAATAAAATGTTTAGTAGAAAATGTCCTTACTGATGGATTGGAGGATGTATTTTACGCAGACGTGGTCCTAAGGTTTGTATTTTGGAGAAATAATGAGTCTGGTACGAAAACACGCTTGGGTGAGCACTTCATAACCAGCCTTTTTTTCTCACTTTACAACCCCCCCCCCCCCCCCCCCCCCCCCTCCCCCACGGGTAGTCCTGTTATCAACCATTGTATATGTGCGACGACACATACCTTGCCTCTTACTATTGTAATTTTTGCCGTTTGTATGCGTGTTTTTGTTTGAGTGTGGTTATTGAGTGTTACATTACCTGCTTATCCTTAATATCTTCTTGTAATTCTTCGGCGACTTAATTTATTATTATTTTAAAAACACTTGTTATCTACTTCCTCTCCAGATATACTAGTATATTCCTGCGGCAGCTATTGTATGCTTTGCTTGCGTAAAACCTTGTTTATATCTACTGATCCTGTTCAAAACAGAGTTTTAGAAATATAGAACATGTCTAGTTTTGTAACACGCATGGATAACCTGGCACGATCCACGAACTCTTATTTGCGCCTTAACATGGCTTACCTACATGGCTTACCCACATCACTTCTCTACATGGCTTACCTACATGGCTTACCTACGTTAGAACAGAAGTGTTTATCCTTCTTCGTTGGCAGACACATCTGATGCATCAAGCATGGCTTATTGCCACAGGGGCCCGCAATTATCTACAATACAATATAACAGGATCTTAAACAAGGTAATATGTGAAGGTAATATGTGAAGAAAGCACATAGTTCGGTAATTATAATCAAACTAATTGTGTAGCACATCATTTCACTAACGAATCTAGTATATGTTATATCGTCAAAATACTGGCATACATTGTATCATCCTAATACAGAAATAGTATATCATTACCCATAGACGTAAGTACACATCGCCAAATGCACAATGCACTGGTGCTTTCATTTTTAACGTATATCTGTATCAAAATAATTTGTCAAATAATCGATCAGGGTCAGTTGATACACTATTTTGTGATAAATACAAAGCTGTAATTAGCACGGATGCCAATATGGCAATCTCTCTCGGCGAACGTTTTTATACAACCCCTTAAAAATACTGCTGGACCCGAAACACTCAAGACAATTTTTAACCGGGACCCTCCTGAAAACCCAGTCACCACACCACGCTTTGAATATACGTTGAATAGCTGTTCTTACGGAGTAAAAGGAAACATATATTTATTAATATATCTCATTCTTACGTAACGTGGCCGTAAACCCGTACATTTGGAGAGACACTTATGACATGAGAGCATCATTTTAACTCGTTCGATGGAGCAACATAAAACATCACTTCCCTAATGATTGAAAAATAGCCTGCTCCACACGAGACCTCCTAAATTGACAAACCTTATGCATTAACATAAGACTATAGAGCCAGCGGATAACCTTCCTTTGATTTTAACTTTATATTCGTGTAATAATGGATGAGTTATTCTGCAATGCTATTTCAACAGGACATTTAATTTCTGTGTATACCAATCTAATCTAGGAAAATGCAATAACATATTTGCAATCTATATTTTCTACTTCGAAGGTTGTTTTGCTGTACGCATGTACTGAGAAAGACATTGAATCAGAAACAAAATATAAAGTTCACAATGATAACAGTATATCGATAAATAACGTTTTGGGCTATTGAAATAGTTGTGATAGCTGTGATATATACTGAACCAAAGTTCTAACGCATCACCTTTTTTTCCGAATATTTTATTCCCGTATGTGTGCATAATCAAATGTTGACTGACACAGCAATTTGAATATTTTTTTTAAATTACAGTCGCTATTGACAAGATATATATCTCGTTCAGAATAAAATTTGTATTGATTTATTGATTGTTATTATTGAGATATTAAAGGTATTGTCTACTGGTGCGTTAGCTGTTTGGTTCAGTATATTTAATGTGGCATGTACAAATGTGTTGTTTATAAAATAATATCGTTGACGTGGTTGGAATGAGTTATGGTAATTGTCTATTGTTTGTACATCCCATTCTCACAAAGTGGGGGTAGATGCAGCATTCTCTTTCTCAATTATATTTTGCTCAACGGACTTCGCTTCCAGTTCAATATAATTTACTAAAAATGTGCGGTTTGGACGTTTACGCCTAAATGAGCGTATTGTCGTCGCTGTAGCTTTTCCTCGTAATGCAACAGATTGAATTATATTAAATTCGTTTAGCGGAAATACAGACCGAAAGGTTAGAAAAACACATACTTACTTCAGGAAATACAGAGAGGTCGAAGTAATTGAACTTGTGGTCGGCAACTAAGTTCGTGCTGCTGTTGACTGAGTTAAGTTGACAGAGACCAATTGACGTAGCCATGTTGAAGGACAAACATTTTGTCAGACGAAAGCACTCACGTGCACAATCGGCTGCAGCAGGTATGGTTATATTTTTTATCACGAATCCGTTAAGTCGATTATTTAAGTGATTCCTATTGAAAGTGATGGAATTCGTTGCACGACATTCTTGTGCGACGGCGTTTTGAAGTAAACACAGATAAAAGAGTAGAGTCAATTTAAACACATGTAAATACATTTTTATAGATTAAATTAAGAACTAAAATGTATGTTGTCTACAGACATTTTAAATGGATAACACCACTAAAGTAGATATAAAATAGCATTTCAAAGCACATCTGATTCAAGTACTTACTGATTTCACAATAATTTAACTATTTAACTATAATACTGTTTAAAGACTGATACACTACAATTATGTTCTAAAACGTGTATGCTTTACATAATGTATTATCCGAATTTAAAATCCATGTAATATTTATTTAAATCTGATATTAAAACTTATCCTGTGAACTCACATTCAATGAGGCAATGTTACGTTGATAAAATACAACCCCCAGTATTTGACGCGCAACTGTTTGTCATGAATTCAATTAACGATACAATGTCTCCTGCTGTCCAATCTACAATGATGTTGCTGCGGACGTGATGGCAGGAAACGAACACAAACAGGCGCGTAGCAACACTGACCACACGTGATCGATCACATGACCAGCTCGATATTGAATGGTACAAACGCACGTAGGAGAGGTAGTCAATATTTTCCGATATAAACGCTACTAACTTTTAAGGAGGGTAAATTTAATATTAACACTGTGGAACAAACATATTTCCATCAATGTGAAACTGCTATGAAAATGTCAATACATATATTTAGGCAAAAAAAAACGTTTACAATAAACTAGAGAACACCAGCTAGCATCCTCCTTTAAGCATAGATCTACATACACCTGTATATCCATGCTTTAAGTGACCAAGTCATCTGGTATTTGTGTTATGGTTGGCACCGTTACAGTTAAACTATCGTCCTCTCAATCTCATTAAAATCAGACCCTTTATCACGCTACGATTCTCTACACTTACGGCTATAGAACCGTTTTATTATCGAGCACAAACTAGTTTCAAACGGTAGCTAAACGAACTTGAAACGCGGCAATGAACAAACGCTTTTTACTGGTTTTCTGTTGATCAGCCAATCGAAATTGACGTTTCTAAACGTTTTTTTTGCTGAAAACTGGTTTGTCTCATTTCGAGTTTTTGCGTTTGTAAGTTTAGCCAATCAGATTGCTAATATTTAGTTTGGCCAGTCAGAATGCAAAACGCCTAAACTGTAAACGGTGACGGAGCAAACGGGAAAAAACGGATTTCCGTTTTTTTCCGTTTGACCAATGAGAATGCAGATCATTTAACCAGTAAAACATTTCGACGTGCTAAAATAAATAATCTATATAATTATTTCGTAGCATACGCATACTATTTAATTCTAATAGAGATGACTTTTTAAGCTATACATGGTGTTGTATAAATAATGAGTTACATAGCTATATGATATATGTATATTTAGTGTTTTTGCATAAATGGGATTAACACTCGGTACCTTGCTTTAATTGGACGGAATAAACAGCAGCCGCGCATGAACTGAATGCCGCGCTTACTGCGTGTGTATATACTAGGTGTTAATTGTGTGATCGCAATAACTGACACGCTGAACGATGGTGGATTAATACTTGAGTTGACTATACGTATTAATTTCTTGAAGGTCTGCGCTCAATTAAATAAACGATAAACTAAGCAAATGAACGATAAAATGAGACCATACTTTGATACTGTTGATTTTTATGAATATTGAGTTCTGCTCAACCCGGGGCTGGGGGCGTGGGCGGTGGCTGGCATGTTTCGCTGCCGCTCATGAATAGTCTCAATCAAACCGAGACTGCAATATTTCATTGTTCCGAACAAATCAAGTTCTCGGATTTGTATGTATCCCAAACCTTCTTCTGGGACGGCTCTGAATAACCTTTCATGTGTTGACAAGCCATTAAACACCATTTAAATATGTCTGTTTTCTGTATATCTCTAGCATTGGTTGACATTCCGTATGAACAGATGTCTCTTCACGAGGTTCATGTATTAATTTGAGATTTTTATATTTTATTCTTTACTTTATGTAATACTATATAACTTGCATTCAGCTGTACACAGATCACAAAGACGGCCCCTACCTGCAAGATTCGGCCTCCGCAACCCCAGTACAATACATAACAAGGTGTCAATCCACCATCATATTTTACTTATAATATTTATTTATTTGTTTATTTATTTATTTATTTATTATTTTTATTATTATTATTATTATTATTATTATTATTATTAGTAGTAGTAGTATTATGTCCAAATTATACGCATATCTTGCGTACTGCAATATATATACACTGTTTTATCCAGACCAACAATAATTGGCAATTTAATTTTAATTTAACACTGGTAACTTATGTCATGAAATATTTGCTGGCAGTGTGTAAGGCAAAAGTTCATAGCAATTCTTTTTTATATTATACACAGTGCAGTGGAAATTAGATGAAAATAAAAGAGTAACTTTAGGGTAAAACATGAATAATACTAAAAAAATGTCACAGTTCCAATAAAATAAACAGAATGTATATACTAGTAGTTTGGAGTCATTAGATTGAAAAACGTTACTCCTAGCTGATTTTAAGTACATTTGTCTGTCGTCTGCAACTCTGTATCCAGTGAGAGTTGTTTACATGTGCTATTTTTAGAGTCATCCAGGCCTGTATAGCTGGTGTAATTGATACGACACACCTCCAATCTCTCCCTACCAGCGTAGGGAATGTTGCCCCTTTAAATGCATAAGTATGGATCAACCAATGAAATTGAAGTAAATGTTTGTACACGCCTTCTTCATCCAGTGTCAATTATGGTGTTTGTGCGAGACTGTTAGTTATAGTGGAAATCGTTGTGTGGTAATTACGTTAATATTTATATTCTGCTTTAATATGCAAACATCGGTGGGTCTATACAACTTAGAATTACACTAAAACACAAGTCTTAACAAGTCGAAAAGATAATGTTCGTAAGCAGTAAGCCACCTGGTGCAGCCCAGACGACTTTGCCCTTTCGTATGTAACAGTATTCGTATTGAGCAATTAAAGATAAAAATCGAAAAGGCGAACAGGCATTGCTAAGAAAACGAAAGAAATCTAAGGGGAAAAACTCTTCCTCGTATAACCGGAAGTGACGTCACTGGGAACAAAAGAAGGAATTTGTACACTAGGGAAAGCACGCTAAAACAGTACAGTGTGTGTGAAAATGTCGGAATAAGCGAACATGAGTCTGAGTCGGAGGAAAAACGCCAGGAGAACATGCCCGAACCTCTCTAGTTTGTCGGGCCTATATATGCATTTCATGTCACCTACGCCACTGACAAACATAAAACAACGCCCAAATGGCTAATTGTTTTCATCGAAATTCTGACAGAAACTCACCGTCAACACCCCAATATCTTGATACATGAACAATAAGCGCTGCATTTCCTGTTCGACTTTTATCCTTATTCCCAAACTCCTATTAACATACACAGGTTATACTTCATATTGACTAACCGATTATAACCGATGATTGATCGATTGCATCAAACCGATTGTAACCGATGATCGATTGTAAATTTCAACCGTTTGCCCATCACTATAAACAACTAATATATAAAATAAGGTAAAATGTAAATATTGTTAAGACGTGAATGTTTTACAAATTAATGTATGAACAATAATATTTATTTTCTCTCAGGATTTGGCTTCAAACGTGGGCCACAATTATTTGAAGACCACGAAGTTATTCAACAAAAAACTCTGAATATCGAAATACAAAAAAATCGAGATTCGTTATTCAACAAAAAAAATCTGAATGTCGAAAAACAAAAAACTCGAGATTCGTTCTTCAAAAAATAAGTTTAGAATGTCGAAAAAACAAAAAAACTCGAGATTCGTTATTCAACCAAAAAAATCTGAATATCGAAAAACAAAAAACTCGAGATTCGTTATTCAAAAAATAAGTTTTGAATATCGAAAAACAAAAAACTCGAGATTCGTTTTTCAAAAAAAAATATCTGAATATCGAAAAACAAAAAAACTCGAGATTCGTTATTCAACAAAAAACATCTGAATATCGAAAAACAAAAAACTCGAGATTCGTTATTCAACAAATAAAACTGAATATCGAAAAACAAAAAACTCGAGATTCGTTATTCAAAAAATAAGTTTTGAATATCGAAAAACAAACAACTCGAGATTCGTTATTCAACAAAAAACATCTGAATATCGAAAAACTCGAGATTCGTTATTCACCAAAAAAAATCTGAATATCGAAAAACAAAAAACTCGAGATTCGTTATTCAAAAAATAAGTTTTGAATGTCGAAAAACAAAAAAACTCCAGATTCGTTATTCAACAAAAAAAATCTGAATATCGAAAAACAAAAAACTCGAGATTCGTTATTCAAAAGATAAAGTTTTGAATGTCGAAAAACAAAAAACTCGAGATTAGTTATTCAAAAAATAAGTTTAAAAACTCGAGATTCGTTATTCAACACAAAAAATCTGAATATCGAAATACACAAAACTCGAGATTCGTTATTCAACAAAAAAAATCTGAATATCGAAAAACAAAAAACTCGAGATTCGTTATTCAAAAAATAAGTTTTGAATGTCAAAAAACAAAAAACTCGAGATTCGTTATTCAACCAAAAAAATCTGAATATCGAAAAACAAAAAACTCGAGATTCGTTATTCAACCAAAAAAATCTGAATATCGAAAAACAAAAAACTCGAGATTCGTTATTCAAAAAATAAGTTTTGAATGTCGAAAAACAAAAAAACTCCAGATTCGTTATTCAACAAAAAAAATCTGAATATCGAAAAACAAAAAACTCGAGATTCGTTATTCAAAAGATAAAGTTTTGAATGTCGAAAAACAAAAAACTCGAGATTCGTTATTCAACAAAAAAAATCTGAATATCGAAAAACAAAAAACTCGAGATTCGTTATTCAAAAAATAATTTTTGAATGTCGAAAAGCAAAAAAACTCCAGATTCGTTATTCAACAAAAAAAATCTGAATATCGAAAAACAAAAAACTCGAGATTCGTTATTCAAAAGATAAAGTTTTGAATGTCGAAAAACAAAAAACTCGAGATTAGTTATTCAAAAAATAAGTTTAAAAACTCGAGATTCGTTATTCAACACAAAAAATCTGAATATCGAAATACACAAAACTCGAGATTCGTTATTCAACAAAAAAAATCTGAATATCGAAAAACAAAAAACTCGAGATTCGTTATTCAAAAAATAAGTTTTGAATGTCGAAAAACAAAAAACTCGAGATTCGTTATTCAACCAAAAAAATCTGATCATCGAAAAACAAAAAACTCGAGATCCGTTATTCAAAAAATAACTTTTGAATGTCGAAAAACAAAAAAACTCGAGATTCGTTATTCAACAAAAAAACTGAATATCAAAAAACAAAAAAACTCGAATCTCTGAATATCGAAAAACAAAAAACTCGAGATTCGTTATTCAACAAAAAAAAATCTGAATATCGAAAAACAAAAAAATCGAGATTCGTCATTCAAAAAATAATTTTTGAATATCGGAAAACAAGAAACTCGATATTCCTTATTCAACAAATAAGTTTAGAATGTCGAAAAAACAAAAAAATCGAGATTCGTCATTCAAAAAAGAGGCCCGAGAGGGCCTGTGGACGCTCTACTGGCTAATATGGCTCTTATAACATCAACGAAGCGAGTGACCATCGTCTTAAAGAGGCAAAATATAGCATTTTTAACTAAATCAAGATCAATAACTCCATGGTCCGATCTGGCTGGTTTTCGAAGTTGCCGGTAGAGATAATAAAAATAAAAAATAAAAAAAAATAAAAAAATAATTAAAATTTAAAAAATAAAGAAACATAAAAATAATAAAGAAAAAAAAATATGGTAAAGTTTGGTAAAGATCAGATGAAAAATGAAGGCCCTATTGCCTTAATAACGCAAAATAATGCATAATTAACGAAATCAAGGGCCATAACTCCGTTGTTACGGGTTCGATTTGGCTTGTTTTCAAATTTTTACGAGCTTTTATTAACATTAACAATCTGGTACAATTTGGTAAAGATCGGATGAAAAATGAATGCCCAACTGGGGTTGTATTTTATCAACGTTAACATTGCCTCTTTGAATGTGAGTTCACAATATTAGTTTTAATATCAGATTTAAATAGTTATTACATGGACTTTAAATTCGGATAATACATTTTGTAAAGCATACATGTGTTAGAACATAATTGTCGTTTATATTTATCAGTCTTTAAACAGTATTTAGTTAAATAGTGAAATTATTGCGAAATCTGTAAGTACTTGAATCAGATGTGCATTGAAATACTATTATATATGTACGTTAGTGGTGTTATCCATTCAAAATTGTCGTAGACAACAGACATTTTAACAAGGCAAAATATAGCATAATTAACGAAATCAAGGGCCATAACTCCGCTGTTACTGGTCCGATTTAGCTTGTTATCGAATTTTTTCGAGCCTTTATTGACATTAACAATGTCGTAAAATTTGGTAAAGATCGGATTAAAAATGAAGGCCCTATCATCTTAAAGAGGAAAAATATAGCATTTGTAACTAAATCAAGGGCCATAACTCCGCTGTTACGGGTTTGAACTGGCTGGTTTTCAAACTCGTCTGAGCCTTCAGTAACATTAACAATCTGTTAAAATTTGGTAAAGATCAGATGAAAAATGAAGGCCCTATCGTCTTAACGAGGCAATATATAGCATTATTAACTAAATCAAGGGCCATAACTCCGTTGTTACTCATTTGATCTGGTTGATTTTCGAAATTTTTCCAGCTTTTATTAACACCAACAATCTGATAAAGTTTGATAACTATCAAATGAAAAATGGAGGCCCTATCGTCTTAACGAGGCAAAATATAACATTTTTAAATAAGTAAAGGGCCATAACTCCGCTATTACTGGTTCAATCTGACTGGTTTTCAAACTTTTCTGAGCTACTATTGACAATAACAATCTGGTAAAGTTTGATAAAGATTGGATAAAAAATGAACACCCTATCGTCTTAACGAGGCAAAATATAGCATTTTTAACTAAATCAAGGCCATAACTCCGCTGTTACTGGTTTGATTTAACTGGTTTTCAAACTTTCTGAGCTTCTATTGATATTAACTATCTGGTAAGATTTGGTAAAGATCGGATGAAAAATGAAGGCCCTATCATCTTAACGATGCAAAATATAGCATTTGTAACTCAATCAAGGGCCATAACTCCACCGACACTGGTCCGATCGGGCTGGTTTTCAAACTTGCTTAAGCTTTTATTGATAGTAACAACCTAATAAAGTTTTGGTAAAGATCGAGTGAAAGATGAAGGCTCTATCGTCTTAACGAGGCAAAATTTAGCATTTTTAACTAAATCAAGGGCCATAACTCCGCCGATACTGGTCGGATCTGACTGGTTTTCGAACTTGTCCGAGCTGTCATTGATATTAACAACCTGTTAATGCTTGGTAAAGATTGGATAAAAATCGAAGGCCCTATCGTCTTAACGAGAAAAAAGATAACGGACGGACGACGGACGACGGACAACGGACAACTCGTCATCACATAAACTCTGCTGGTCTTTGACCAGTAGAGCTAAAAATAGGTTTTGAATATCGAAAAACGAAAAACTCGAGATTCGAAAATGTCGAAAAACAAAAATCTCGATATTCGTTATTCATCCGGAATCATTCCGTATGTGAGATTTGGTTAAACGTTTTCTGAGTAGTTATTTAAACTAAAAGTCTACGATGGACGAAAAGCGGACGAAGAGTGACCCCAATAATTTACTTCAACTCTGAGCCGAAGCCTCTGGGCCATCGACTCAAGTAAACTAAAATTATTCAAGACCTCGACCTTGAGGATGTCTCTGCCACCAATGACAATACATATGAGCCATTATCAAACAAACTAAAGTGAGGTAATCAGCAAAATATAGCATTTTTAACTAAATCAAGAGCCGTAACTCCGCCGTTACTGGTCCGATCTGGCTGGTTTTCGAACTTGGCTAGTAGAGATAATAAAAACAAGAGGCCCAAGAGGGCCTGTAGACGTTCTACTGGCTAACATGGCTCTTATAACATCAATGAAGCGAGAGACTGCCATTTAGGTTTTTTGAAAGTTTTGGGCAAAATACAGTTTTTCAACTAAATCAAGGGCCATAACTTAGGAATCTGGTATAGTTTGGTAAAGATCAGATAAAAAATGAAGGCCATACCATATTAACGAGGCAAAATATAGCAATTTTAACTAAATCAAGAGCCATAACTCCTCTGTGACTGGTTCGACTGGCAACATAGAGCAAAGAAAATAAAAAATAAAAAAATATTTTTAAAAAAAAAAATAAGGAAAAAAATAAAAAAATAAATAATAAAAACAATATAAAAATGAAAGTCATAAAATCTGGTAAAGTTTGGCAAAGATCAGATGCAAAATGAAGGCCCTATCTTAAAACGAGGCAAATTATAGCATTTTTAACAAAATCAAGGGCCATAACTCCGCTGTTACTGTCCGATCTGTCTGGTTTTCGAACTTAACCGAGCTGTTATTGACATTAACAATCTGATAAAGTTTGGTAAAGATTGGATAAAAAATAAAGGCCCTATCGTCTTAACGAGGCAAAATATAGCATTTTGAACTAAATCAAGGGCCATAACTCCGCTCTTACTGGTCCGATATGAATGGTTTTCGAACTTGTCCGAGCTTTCATTGATATTAACAATTTGATAAAGTTTGGTAAAGATGGGATGAACAATGAAGACCCTATCATCTTAACGAGGCAAAATATAGCATTTTTAACTAAATCAAGGGCAATAACTCCGTCGTTAATAGTCGGATCTAGCTGGTTTTCAATTTTTTCCGGGATTTCCTTCATATTAACAATCTGTGCAAGTTTGGTAAAGATCGAATAATACATGAAGGTGGTAGAGTGTTCACAAGGCTTAATATGGCATTTTTAAGCAAAACAAGGGCCATAACTCCGGTGAAATAATTTCGATCTTGCCGGTTTTCGAACTTGTCTGAGCTTTTATTGATATAAAGACACTGGCAAAGTTAAGTAAAGATCCGATTAATATTGAAGGCCCTAGAGTGTTCACAAGGCAGAAAATAGCATTTTCCTGAAAAAACAAGGGCCATAACTCCGGTGTTACTAATCCGATTTAGCTGGTTTTTGTATTGGTTTGAGCTTTTATTGACATTAACAATCTGTGCAAGTTTGGTAAAGATCAAATAATAAGTAAAGGTGCTAGAGTGTTTACAAGGCAGAAAATGGCATTTTTCAGAAATAACAAGGGCTATAACTATGGTGTTACCGAACCAATTCAGCTGATTTTCAAACTTGTCCAAGCTAGAATTGATATTAAAAAGCTGTGCAAGTTTGGTAACGATCAAATAATAAATGAAGGTGCTAGAGCGTTCACAAGAGAGAAACTAGCAATTTTCAGGAAGAAAACAAGGGCCATAACTCCGGTGTTACTGATTTGAATCGGCTGGTTTTCGAACTTTTCCGAGATTTCATTAATATTAACAATCTGTGCAAGTTTGGTAAAGATCAAATAATAAATGAAGGTGCTACAGTGTTAACAATGCTTAATATGGCATTTTTCAGCAAAACAAGGGCCATAATTCAGGTGAAATTATTCCGATCTAACTGGTTTTCAAACTTGTCCGAGCTTTCATTGATATAAAGACACTGGCAAAGTTTCGTAAAGATTCGATGAATAATGAAGGCCCTAGAAGCTCTGCTGACCTTCGGCCAGTAGAGCAAATAAAACAAATATTTATTTATTTTTATTTATTTTTTAAATTAAAAATTAAAAAAAAAATATATATAAAAATAAGAAAATAAGAAAAAAGCAAAAAAATCTGTTTGTTAAAGATCAGATGAATAACAAGGCAAAATATAGCATATATAACGAAATCAAGGTCCATAACTCCGCTGTTACTGGTCCGATTTGCCTAGTTTTCAAACTTGTCTGAGCTTTTATTGACATTAACAATCTGGTAAAATTTGGTAAAGGTCTTAACGAGGCAAAATAAAGCATTTTTAACTAAATCAAGGGCCATAACTCCGCTGTTACTGGTCCGATCTGACTGGTTTTCAAACTTGTCCAAACTATCATTGACATTAACAATCTGGTAAAGTTTGGTAAAGATCTGATAAAAAATGAACGCCCTATCGTCTTAACGAGGCAAAATATAGCATTTTTAACTAAATCAAGGGCAATAACTCCGCTGTTACTGGTCCGATTTGTCTGGTTTTCGAACTTTTCCGAGCTTTCATTGACAATAATAATCTGGTAAAGTTGGTAAAGATCAGATGAAAAATGAAGAAATGAGGCCCTATTGTCTTAACGAGACAAAAGTTAACGACGGACGGACGGACGACGGACGACGGACAACTCGGCATCCCATAAGCTCTGCTGGCCGAACAGTAGAGCTAAAAATAGACGTTTTTTATTGTAACAAAAACATGTCTCCCCCCACACTCTCAGTGTAACGCAAATGAACCAACCTGGCTGAAAGTTGTGCTCTGCACGTCATCTTGATATGGTGAACATGTGTGCCAAGTTATTTAAAATCCCTCAAGCGGTTCAAGAGATATGGAGAGAACACGACATATAATGCAAATAACCTTCGACCTCTAAGTGTGACCTTGACCTTGAACGGACGTGGCTGGAAGTTGTGCTCTGCATGTCGTCTCGATATGGTGAACATTTGTGCCAAGTTATTGCAAAATCCCCCAAGCAGTTCAAGAGATATGAGCGGACAAGACTTGTGACGGACAGACAGACATCAAAGCTAAAAACAATGTCTCCCCCAGTGTGGGAGGAGACATAAATATTGCGTATTTCCCCTTCCTATTATATATACATTAATTCAACATTGCTGTCAAGGACGGTAAATATAATATTAACATTGTGGCACAAACATATTTCAATTAATGTGGAACTGCTATGAAAATGTCAATACGTATATTTAGGCAATAATAAACTAGAGAACACCAGCTAGCATCCTCCTTTAAGTGATCAAGTCATCCAGTGTTAGTGTTATGGTGGGCATCCTTACAGTTAAACTATCGAAAGCTAGCTAGCATCCTCTCAATCTCATTAAAATCAGACCCTTTATCACGCTACGATTCTCTACACTTACAAGGATCTGACAACACTGCATTTGGAGGTCACGTCAGATTGACCTACGATTAGTCAATCAGATTTCAGCCTACAAAATCGCTCGGTATAGACTGCTTTACTGCGCATGTGCCGTTTAAGTCCAATGCTGTGAAGCAGTTTACGTTCGGTATTGAAAGGGACAATGTCCGTAACCTTTAGCTTATAAAACACAAAATAACTGCGTTGACAAACATAACACACCAACCATTATT
The DNA here is from genome assembly GCA_037043455.1 of Cyrtodaria siliqua. Lineage (NCBI taxonomy): Eukaryota > Metazoa > Mollusca > Bivalvia > Adapedonta > Hiatellidae > Cyrtodaria > Cyrtodaria siliqua. Next base: position 66,793 of record JAWPHD010002546.1, read on the forward strand.
GAATATTTACTGAATAAAACCAAGATTGTTTGACGGAATTCAATAGCTGTTCAAAAAAAAGTAACACTTCGTGGGTTTGAACTTGTAACCTACACTAAAATTACACTCTCGGGTAATAATAACGTCGCAATAGTCGACTGAGCTACCGACTGAGCTAAGTGGGCCAGACGCAAGAAATGAGACATAATAAGTATATAGAAAACCTAATGTCCCAATAATCTCAGTAGAATATTTATTTTTCAGATTCAAGTAGGATGTTCCGAATGTTTTCAAAACACATGTCCGCACCCATGATTTTCTTCGTATTCGTGATGTAAAACATGCCATGTAGTGCACTTCTTTAGAATATATCGTGCAATCCACAACAATAAAACATGGCGACTTTATTTTTTTCCCGGATATATGTGTTTTATGTGGATTTTCGTTTTTTCAGTTCACTCGAACATCATCTGAAGTGCATATGAAACGCGCGATTCATTGGTTGAATTTAGTTGCTCTTCTCATGAATATTGATTTGGTGAAAGGTCAATCTGACGTGACCTCCAAGGCAGTGTTGTCAGATCCTAGAAGCGGAGAGTATCAACGCGTAATTAGGATTTGATTTTAATGAGAGTGACATCCTCCCCGATGTGACAAACACGGGAACTTGGGATAACTCAAGGTTAACTTCATTATACTCATGTTTAAAGACAGCGTTCAGTCTCGGTGGGAGAGAATTTAGTAGCGAACAGCACTCAGTCTCGGTGGGAGAGAAATTAGTAGCGAACAGCACTCAGTCTCGGTGGGAGAGAATTTAGAAGCGAACAGCACTAGGTCTCGGTGGGAGAGAAAGTAGTAGCACACACCCCGTTTGCGAGCTTTCATTTTGACAGATTATTGTATTATTGCCATGGGCTGATCAAATATCTCATGCATAATACATGCTTACAGTGGGCACAAAAGAAAAATTGCAATCATTGCTGGAACAGGCAATTTGCATAAAATTCAATGATACAAACTGTTCTACTGTGTTATTTGTTTATGGAGACAGTCACAATAGTTACAAGTACGACAAATAAAAGGAACAACTATAAATATTTAACATATTTTTCAACATCAGACGAAAATTGATCAAATATTATCTCAGGCAATTGTTATGACTTTACGCAGTTTCAGATTGTTTGAAATGTACATTGCTATGTTGCCCTGATGAGTGTAATATTTAGATTAAGAGTGAAACGATGGGTATTTAATAAGTAACGATATGATACTGACAATCGCTGCCTGGCCATACTGCATCCTTGTCTCGGCCTCCCCATACTGTATTCATAGGCTGGCCTAATCATACTGTATACACTAGTATACACTAGTATTCGGTCTGCCCATACTGTATCCAAGTCTCGGCTTGTCCATACAGTATCCATGTCTCGGCCTGCAAATACTGTATCCATGTCTTGGTCTGTCCATGCTGTATCCATGTCTCGGCGTGACCACGCTGTATCCATGTCTCGGCGTGACCACGCTGTATCCATGTCTCGACGTGACCACGCTATATCCACGTCTCGGCGTGACCACGCTGTATCCACGTCTCGGCCTGCCCATGCTGTATCCATGTATTGGGCTGTCCATGCTGTATCCATGTCTCGGCGTGACCACGCTGTATCCATGTATCGGCGTGACCATGCTGTATCCAGGTCTCGGCGTGACCACGTTGTATCCATGTCTCGGCGTGACCATGCTGTATCCACGTCTCGGCCTGCCCATGCTGTATCCATGTCTTGGGCTGTCCATGCTGTATGCATGTCTCTGATTGACCACGCCGTATCCATGTCTCGGCATGACCACGCTGTTTCCATGTCTCGGCGTAACCATGCTGTATCCACGTATCGGCGTGACCACGCTGTATTTACGTCGCGGCCTGCCCGTGCTGTATCCATGTCTTGGGCTGTCCATGCTGTATCCATGTCTCAGCGTGACCACGCTGTATCCATGTCTCGGCGTGACCATGCTGTATCCACGTCTCAGCGTGACCACGCTGTATTCACGTCGCGGCATGCCCGTGCTGTATACATGTCTTGGGCTGTCAATGCTGTATCCATGTCTCGGCGTGACCACGCTGTATCCATGTGTCGGCGTGACCACGCTGTATCCACGTCTCGGCCTGCCCATACTGTACCCATGTCTTGGGCTGTCCATGCTGTATCGATGTCTCGGCGTGACCACGCTGTTTCCACGTCTCGGCGTGACCACGCTGTATCCATGTCTCGGCCTGCCCATACTGTATCCATATCTCGACCTGCCCATACTGTATCAATGTCTCGGTCTGCCCATACTCTATCCATGTCTCGGCCTGTCCATACTGTATCTATGTATCGGTCTGTCCTTACTGTATCCATGTCTCGGCCTGGCCATACTGTATCCATTTCTCTGTATGTCCATACTGTATCCATGTCTCGGCATACCCATACTGTAGTCATGTCTCGGCATGTCCATACTGTAAACATCTCTCAGTCTGCCCATACTGTATCAATTTCTCCGCCTGCCCATACTGTATCCATGTCTCGGCCTGCCCATACTGTTTCCATGTTTCGGCGTGCCTCTGTCATAAACAATCGACCTTCACATATGACCTAACATGTGCTAGAATGACTTTAAACACCATTCAAACAAATATGAAATATCATCTGACCCTACAAACATACATATTCTTTTTTATTGATATAGCCATTGATAAAACTCGTTTAAGCTCCTCTTTATTTTATAGACCTCAATAATATTAAATTTTCATTTCAGCTTTCTGCTAGCACATTAGGACCATGTGCATGACTTGTGGACTGGACATCCATGCAAACAGTCGAAAGTATATTTATTGTATAAATAACATTATGACTTTTATGGAGTGACCAGCATGTGACTGCTTAAGTATAGGATGAGAGTGTCAACTAAATGAAAGCAGTCTGCCAAGGAAAAGGAAGTGTCTTTCTCTCACTGCACCTACGCACACTTATAAAAAAACAACGAAACGCTAAAATTGTACTCAATTTATCTTTGTTACATAGTAATTTAGACAAGTGTCTGCAAGGACCGACGAATTTCACGTAAACAAAACATAATATCAAAATAAATGCTTTAAAACCATACAAACGTTCCTGTTAGTATCTATTACGAATTTAAAATTTCTAAAATCATAAAATTTAACTAAACGCTTAGACGTGTTAAAGAAATTGACTTATTTTCCTTAAAAGACCTCTGAACAGAAATGGCATCTTCCTGCAATTAGCATAGATAAAATGATGTAACTATATACCACCGAAATTGATATGCAATACAGTTTTGATTCTATATGATATAAATTGATGAAATGGATGGACATAAAAATGTAAAAGCAAGAGCGCCCAGTTTTAAAATTGAAGTGCCGGGTGATGAAAGAAGGAAATTGGAGTGTATGCGAAAACTTCAAACAGCCAAGACATGTTTAATGCGTGATTTAAGTAAATCTATAAATAATGGTGACATATCAGAAGCAGCACTGATCTTGTGGATAGAAAACAATGTTGCAGATGATGCACAAGAAACGCCTGCAACATCATTTGCACAAGTGGATAGACAAGATACTTGTGAAAACCTGTTTGTAACAGCAGCATCGTCTTTGCAATGCATTGTGAACTTATCACAGAGTTTGGGCAGAATATTATAAAGTGCGTTTATCGGGGCCATGTTGTGACAAAGACTTTGCAATGTGAAAACCGGAAAATCCACATATTTATAAGTGGTCATCATCGCCTTACCTGCCAAACAATCAATTCTTGGTCAATCACAGAATAAACCATGCCATGGTCTGCAGCGGAATGCTTCCATCACACTATACTAGGTTTGTCAGGACAGCAGGGATAGGCTGCATTTCGAAAGAAAAAAGACGTCAACTGACGCAAAATCACAAAAAAAACATGTATATGTATATATATTTCCACAAAAAATGCTCTTCATGAAGAAATATCATCCTATGAAGAACTTGATGGGATTGAAATCATGACAGATGCACGCCATGTTTGGAGAAAGAATGTCAAAGACAGCAGTACTGTAGCAATAGGCTAACAAACCCTTCAATGTATACATGTCATAACAAATGATAATATTCTGTCACAACGACATGAACGATAAGGCATTGAACGAGTGTATACAGATTTTGATAATCAAGATGTTCCTATAAAGGTTCACACTCATGACAGGAACATGCCAATCAATAAAATGGTAAAGGAAAAGAATGACTCTTTAATTCAAAACGATTCTTTGCATGGTGTAAAGTCAGTGAAGAAGGCGTTGAAGGAAATATCGTCGGGGCCAAAGTACAAAGAAGAAAGGACGTGGTCGACACAGCTGATAGATAAAGTTGAACCAGTGGCAACTCATGTCCACTGGGCGATAAGAAACTGTGACAAGGATCCACATATCCTAATGGCAACAACTCAGCAACATAGTGTCTCATTACAAAAACGAGCACTCAAATTGCCATCATACATCTAGGTGTCAAAAAGATAAAAACTATGAGCTTTCAAGAACAGTCATAACTGACCCTAGAGCTGAAAAAATGTTGCAAAGTGTGATTGAGACTTCCGTGATATTTAAAATCCCAGATGACTTTATTCTTGCAAGGAATACATCATATGTTGAAAGCTTCAACAATGTGATGAATGTCTTTCAGGACAAAATAATTGCATTCAGCGACCTAACGTATCTCTTAATCGTTCACAGTTGACTGTTCTTCACTGGAATGAAACCGTTGACAGGGAATACACATCCGTTTGGAATCCTCCAGATCCAAGAGCCACGCTCAGAAACCAGGGAAAGAAAATTTATAAGGCACTGAGGTTCAACTAGAGGGACAGCATATGGAACAAGTACATGTACTCTATGTATGTCAGACCCAATAGACGTCAACAAAGGAGACAATGAAGTCAGACAGATTAGGCTAATATTGTGTATAAAATAAATGCCTGTTTTCAAGAAGGCATATTGTTTGTGACAAGCCCTGGTGAAAACATTTTATAAATATATACAAACAATTATTTTTTCTAAAATTATGGTTGAGTTATTTGTGAAAAAAATAGTTTTCTGCGAACACGTCAGCAACTAAATGGTAGTAGAAGGTAAATATTATATAGTTTTTGTTTTATTAGAGTCAATTAGCGACACACTCCTAAGTTTATAATTCCACTTATTGATAGGTAATAGATAATTGCCTAGAGTGATTACCTCTTCATCTGTATCTCACTACAGTTTATTGCTCCCCATACCACATCTGTTTATGTTAAGCCACTCCCACTGTGCTTAATGGCCTACTGGATTTTGAGATCCAGTCTTTAACCCGCCGTCGTCCAGAACTTGAATGACCAGAAGTCAAACACCACGTGACACAGCACGTGAACTGACCATTACATCTGCGCATGTTTGCAATACAAGCAGACGACGCGTTTATATAACTTTGCTTACCCAATGAAATAAATTATATTTCTCTCGCTGCACCTAAGCAAACTTATAAAAAACAACGAAACGCTAAAATTGTACTCAATTTATCTTTGTATTGTTGCCATCATTGCTCGCCCAACCTAAGATTGCAAAAGCCATACTAACATACACATGTAACCTATCCAAAAATGCATTCAAAAATAAAAATCATATGATAATATAGTTATTCTACAATCCCATAGTATGCAATCAAATTAAAAAATGATGAATTGTCATCATTAAATATCTAATAATTCCACATAAAGCATTACATTGTTTACAAGACACAATTCTGTATCAGTTTTTGCTATCACTTGCACAGTCTCTGTAAATATCCGTTTTGCTTGTTCCAATAAATTCACTCATATACAATATCTATCAACGATAATATCCCATAAAGGATAACAACTTGCTTCATTAAGTATGTTAAGTTGAATACCTTTCTTATATAACGAACCGTAAATGTTTTCAATAATATCAGTTGAAATTGGTTCCTATTTAGTAACATGTTTTCAAAGTTTATGGTTTCCCCTTTCTAATACATTTCTTAATGATTTTCTGTTGCACAAAGTCCAATCTCCGATATTATGAACCGAACCTTTACTATCAACTCAAAAGTAACGCAACTCACTGAAACTTACATTCTGAATTAATGAAGCTAAATAGATTGCAACATGAAAAGCCCTAGCGGGCAAACTGTCCCACCTCCCACTCCATTACGATAAGCCCATTTTCCAGCTTTATGAATCACTATAGATCTTAGCTTTTGAATCCAAGACTAGACTGGGAAATAGGTCGACTTTGCCAACCATTGCCTCTGGTAACTCATGGATATCGCCTGCGAGTGTCTGAAAAACCTATGTTAAATTAAAAAAGGAATTTTCTTCGCTCTGGTACCGCTTCATTAAAGTGAATTTACCCTGTATGTTTTAATAAATAAGGTAAAATGGATTGGAATAAAACATTTTTGTTTTACTTTCCTATTAGATTAATGTTATGCTAACTGTTATCTTAATCGCTTGTAAAAAGACAAGACAAAAACAAACACCTCTGTTATATACTGTACATAATATGAACACATTTGTTCGTATAAGTATCCATGGAAATAAAATTAAACTTTGAAAACAAAAAACTGACGCCCGCCGCCCAGTTGATAATTAACTGTATTTTTGCATGAAACATAATAGCTAAATGACAAAACTGACAAACATATATTTTGGCAAACCTTCAAAATAAAACGGTTTTACGAAAAAAATCATTTATTAAAATGTATAATAAAGTTGTAAAACACCAAACGTATCCTGCAACTATATATTTGACCACAAAGTCCAGCCTCCATACAATACACACTAATTTTCCCTTATTTCCATTGTGGTCCTTTTCCCAAACAACCGGACAGAAAATCATAAAAACAAAAAGCCCAATCAGAGCGCTGTATCTGTATCCACTAGCCATCGTATTATGACGGCCCGTCAGCCATAAAACGTATTATGACGGCCCGTCGGCCTTTGATGTATACCGACTTAATTCGTACGCCAAATTTACCCAAACAGCCGGTCAAAAAACAACAACATAAAACCAGCCCCAATCATAGCGTCGTGTCTGCACCTACTAGCCAACGTATTATGACGGCCCGTCGGCCGTACAACGTATTATGACGGCCCGTCGGCCGTACACCGTATTATGACGGCCCGTCGGCCTACGATGCATACTGACGTAATTCGTACTACAAGTTTCTCAAACAGCCGGTCAAAAAAACAAAATAATCACAAAACCCAACCCAACCAGAGAGTCGCACGTAGCTGTATCCACTCTCCAACGTATTATGACGGCCCGTCGGCCATAACACGTATTATGACGGCCCGTCTGTCTACGAATTTTACTGAAGTTACCTTGTACTGCAAGTATTCCCAAGCAGTGTCACTTAAAAAAGTGCAAATTGTTTCTTTCTTTGTGAACTCTACCAATGCTTGAATACATGTTGCTGACAATGGACGGACATTCTCTTCTCCAATGCGCCAAGGATTGCACCACGAAACACCATGAACAAGAGTTGGCCCCATACGTTCTTTGTTCGTCGTAACAAACAGCTTATATCATCTGTCTAACAATTATAAAAACGTCCATGCTTATAACAATTTTAACGTTTTTTTAGTTTTATTCAACTTACATTAAAAAAAAAAATGAGCCTCTCATCTTCAAATACATACACCATATTGTTATTTGCATAGCTTTTCGGCTTGTCAGCCAAGACGGACACATTGTATTTATCTGTCTAGCGATAGCCTACCTTGCATCGGATCGTTGTCCTTAGCATTCTCGGACTTCCAATACCGTTTTTTAAAACAAACGGCCTACAAACGGTCACAGCAATCTGCTTGAAAAACAGTTCTTGATATAAAACTGTGCATTCTTAATTCAGTTTGTGTAAATCATTTGACTCGAATTTATAGTTTAGCAGTCGAAGTTTATAACCAACTTCCCGTGATCACCATTAGGTAACAAACATTACTCAAATTATGCGACCTTCCCAATACAACTCGGCATTCTTCATAAAGTGTGTCTAATATATACATACCACCATACCAGATGTACAACCTGTGCCGCACGGACAGTGCTAGTCAAGAAACATACAATACAGTAAAAACCAATATCAGCTATTGCATTTTTTAAAGAAACAATTGCATATGCAAAATCTAATACCGTTGTTTGCCTGAAGACGAAACAACAAACGAAGTTACAAACAACTCACAGTCAGACTTGTATCACAAAGTCAGCAATCGTCCTAAATTAGTATAATAAATGTCCCATACAAAATGTATAACCGTACAGGACGGAAATCTCTGGGCATGAAGCATACTACCGATTTATACCAACATGTACATGATGTAAAAGAAAGATATACTTTGTATAATCTCAGTCGGTGTAATACTTATATTTCAGCAACCCAGTTCTACTTCTTTTCCACACACTATACATTGCCAACAACCCCAGAACTCCGATTCATATTATCACAGATTTCTGAAATGATCAAATGGACTATTATCAAACGATCAAATACACAGTACCCCGTTACAATCATGAAAGTACAATAATTTCCACAAAATCGAATATATATCACTCGTTCTCTTTGTTTCGCATTACTTCGTTATACTATTGTCGGGATTACATTTATAAGAGCAACCATCTGGAACCCGTATAGTATATTATTATATACATAATGTCGAACATTTGTTCTACTGCAATTTGTAACACACAACTATTCGCAGCACAATGTATTTGAAATACAAAATGCATCCAGGTTCCCTGATAACACTGAACTTGTATGAGGACTCATTCTGATGAAAGTGACATAAACGTGTTTGTAAACCTTCATTTGAAACTTTGTGTAGTATATAATAGCCTAGTTGGCCTTTCCGTCCGTCCAGTATGTGCATATCGAATTGTTAAGGTCAAGGGCGCCTTGACCCAAAAATGAAAAACCTTGTCTGCATTGTCCACTTTCCCAGAAGCAAATCATAGGTTGACTGCATTTGGTGAGAGAATGATGCCTTTTGATTTTGAGGTCAGTAAGTCAAATGTCATGGTCACCGTAACATGATAATATAAAATGTTGTAAACTGTAAGTCCACTTTCCCTTAAGCAATATCATGAAACTTAATGGATGGATTGCCTGTGGCGAGAGGGTGATCCTTTTGATTTTGAGTGGGTCAAAGGTCAAGGTCACTGACCAGATAATGAAACGCATTGTCCGCACTGTAAATTTTCTTTATCTGAGGGAAATCTCATAACACTTCATCGGTTGACTGCCTGTGATAAGACGATTACATCTTTTGATGATTTTGAGGTTAGTAGGTCAAAGGTCAATGTCACAATGAATCGATCATGAAATACCTTGGCCACAATGTAACTCCTTATTAATTGAACCAAATACATACATTATAAAACTACATGGGTTGACTGCATTTGGTGAGAGAATGATCCCTGTTTAGTTTGAGATCAAAGGTCAAGGTCACTGACCCGATCATGTAAACCATTGTCCGCAAAAACTCGTGTCAGCACTGAAACTCTTCTTTACTTTCTCTAAAGCTGATTTCATAAAACGTCATGCTTTGCCTGCCTTTGGTGAGATGATAATCCCTATTTATTTTGAAGTCACGTCAGTAGTTAAAAGGTCAAAGTTACCATAACCGGAAAATGAAAAGTATTGCACACACAGTGTTTTCTCTTCACCTAAAGCAAATTTCATGAAACTTCATTGGTGGACTGCCAGTGGAAAGAGGATGATCCTTTTGTTTTTTAGGTCAACGGTCAAGTTCCCTGCTGACAAAAACGTAACCTATCCACTATCAAACATTTCTTAACAAGGCTGAGCAGTGGGAGTAGACATCTAGTTTATAAAAAGCACAACACACATGTAATAATATTAATAGTATAATATATGTATATTTCTTGCACAATGTTGAATCCAGTAAATCGAGTGGTTTTGTTCACCGATACTGTCGCATGTGAACCAAACCAACTGCTGTTAAATAACAGGATTCAACATTGTGCAAGAAATATATTCCGATCATCCATTTGTTTTTTAAATCATACATGTCATAAATTAAAAAGTATTTATCGTCGTTATATATTTCCAAGAAAATGTTTAATATGTTTGTTTTCAACAAATATCTTCTTTTTTTTACCGATACTGACCCCTGTGATTTGGTTTGGTGTGTTTCAGCCATTAAGTGTCACAAGCAATATACATATTTTCAGTCAGGAGATCGATCGTATTCATAATATAATGATAGGAACCAAATCAGCAACAAAAAAAGAAAAAAGAGTAAAATATTTAGGTTTAAAAACTATATAATTTGTTATTATGCCCTATATAATATTTACATAAAGATAACAGACTCGCACTTTTTGGATTCGCGCGTACATTGTTTCACATAATACACTATGTAATGTTTGTTACTGACAATAACATACATGTCTGTTACTCGTCAGTCGTGTATTTACTTGGACATCACTCTTTTTTGCTTATTCCGTAAATTAACGTATATTGTCGCCATTATGATTTCAATTACCGATATACCGTCGTTGCAAATGTGTTTGTTAAAATAAATTGGGCACTCTGACATCAACACAATTAAAGCATGTATAGATCAGAAATTTAGTCTGGAATACTTGGACACATACCTTTTAAACATATGTGTTCACATAATGAAATCAGTTATTGTTTTGAGTACCCGCTCCTGTTTCTAAATGTATATGAATGTTGCTGTCGTTGAGTCGGACGGTCCTGTTCGTTAAGTTCCCGGGGGAAAAAGTTCCTGTCTCTGATTTTATTGAAATTTTACATATAGACAGATTTATCTATGCGTACACGTTTTTGTTTTATTCTCGCTTTTAAAATGACGAATTAAATCGATTTGAATAAAAGCGCATTCTCAGCAATACACAAACTTCTTGTGTGTACGGGGTAGATTGGGGTGGGGTGGGTGCGCGGGCGGAGTTGGATGGATACTACTGTAATGTTGCCCTCAGAAATACTGTGAACATACTACTTTAGTAATATAACAAATACTGAACAATACTGAAATCGATTTAAAACGTCGATCCGGTGTATTTAAGCGATTACGGTGTTCTTTGTTAATTTTCGAGAAAAAAAGTACTTGCCTCCGATTTAATTAAAAGTTTACCTATCGGCAGAGGAGAGATGCATCTACGCGTACATGCTTTTGTTTTTATTCTCGCTTCGAAAATGACGAAGTAAATCGAATTTGATTAAAACAACGCATTCTCAGCTATATACAACTTAATGTGGAGGGGGTAGGGGTGAGGGGGCGGGTTGGAGGGATACTATCGTAATGGTGTTCTTCAGAAAAAACGGTGAACATTCTACTGTAATAATTTATTAAATACTGAACAATGTTGAAATCAATATATCTCTTAAAATTGATATCATAGTTTCTCTATTTTATATCCCGCATGAACATTCATTTGGAACGCCGATTCTTCATATTTTTAGCAAGTACGGTGTACTTTGTTAATTTTCGGGGAAAAAAGTACTTTTTTCTGATTGACTTTAAATTTTGGTTTTTAATATTGGACATGTCAATGAACACATTCATAAAAAATATATATTCTCGCTGTTCATTTTTTCGCTATTTTTTCTGATTCAGAAAATTAACACTGCAACGTATATTTTCACCATCCTGATTTTGTTTCCCGAAGTACAGTTGCAAGTTTGTTTGTTAAAACCTAATTTGAGCACTCTGGCATAATATAAAGCATGTATAGATCAGAAATTTAATCTGAAATCCATGGAAACATACATTTTAAAAATATTTCATTTCTTGTGTACCCGGTCGCGTTTATGAATTTTTTGAGTCGGTGGGTCATGTTAGTTAATTTTCGGGAAAAAATAGTATTTGTCTCCGATTTTATTGAAATTGTACAAATGGACAGAGAAAAGATGTATCTATGCATACATGTATTTGTTTTTATTCTCGCTTTTAAAATGTTAAAATAAATCGATTTTGATTTAAAATCGCTTGTCGGCAATTTAAACCTTAAAACTATCTAAATTCATCCATTTCAAAAATACCTTTAGCTATTAATGGGAATTACATGAAGTGTACAACAATTATGTTCGACCAATGTAGTTTGTGAATATTATTACTTTAACAACGATCCGTGATTGTGTTTTGTCATACTCACAGTTTATAGATAAGAGGTGTAAAAATGTCATTTTGTTATCGATTTTATCACGTGACCGTGTTTGATGGATATTCCTACGCCAAAGGGCTGACGTTCCTACTCATTTTTGATGCCGAATTTAGTCGAAATTGATTGAGTTTGTACGAATAGTCATGCACTGAACACATGACTCGTGATCTTCCTCTTTTCCCCCTTTACACGAAAATGAAGAAGACCAGAGCAATATCCATAAAGTTTGAAATTTAATTTAACGTTCTATACTCCAACTGGATAAATCCGCATCTAGGCTATGTCTTTTTCATATTAACGGTATTTTAGTTATTCTTCTGAATTTTGCACAAACACTGTTATTCAACGTATTGAATTGTATAATAAATTGTTCATTGGCCTTTATAATAAATTAGTCTTTGCTTTTATGTTATCCCTGAACAACGATTGTTGCGCGTATACATAACAAAACAAGAAACGTTAACACAGCAAGTCGTTGATGCATACCAAATTATTAACCGACTTCATATATTTCTAGTTAAAGCACAGCTTTCGTTTGTTGTGGTTTTCTGATATTTTAGAGACATTGCTGCAAGGATTAGTGACAATATTTCTTATAAGTAAACATACTCCTACAATTTACATAACAAACCACGAGAACAACAACTTCCATAAATACACATGAATTCACACTCTGTTCTAATATATGATACACCAAACGAGATGTTAGTTTCACACTATTATTCAACGGGGTTATCATGATTTGAAAAATAATGTAAATTTCTGATTTTCTTTTATAAAACCTTCTTGCCGCCACGAACATGTTTGTTATATCTAAAGTCTTAAATAAAGCATTGTGTTGACCATCTAAATCACTCAACTGTAGCCCTCCCTGTGTCGATAATAAGAGATAATGATAATGGCACTATTTTGATACACGACTGCCGTAGAGTGATATCTAGCAAATAAAACGCCAAGCGCACAAAACACAAGACGTAAACAAACTTGATTTTTAGCATATTTCGGAACACCAGTGATGTATCATAATTATACTCAATTGACAGTATACAAGAACACACTCATTCACAATCAACAAAATTTAAATTAAATTGAATTGGATTTTATAGTTGCACCAACAGCAAAGGTCATATGGCGACTTTCCAGCTTCCATTGGTGGAGGAAGACCTCATGTGCTCTCCGGGCAATTGTCGTGCACGCGCGGGCTCTTGGGTAGAACCACGGACGTTCCGCAATCCATAGCTTCCTCACATAAAGATTCCTAGAAACATAACTGGAGTGTTATACTGTGATTTTAGTAAATAAATACATAACTTCGAAAATGAGATGCGTACGCACACACTGTTCATCAAATTGTCACGCTTTACAATTAGGAACCATGACCAGTGTATACCGTGTATACAGGCAACGTCCTGCGATATTTCTTAAATCTTAAATAACTCTATGAAAGGTACAAACATTTAATTGCAGAATTTTCAGTAAAAGACATGTCCTATTTCGTCCATGTGTCGGTATGTTAACGGTTAATGTCTAGATGTGTCCAGATACTGTGAAAACATGTTTATGTTGCATTTAGTCTTATGATCAACATTGTTTTTAGTTATAATGGTATATACCTATCAAAGATATCTGCATTTTGACATTATATCTAATCACCATGTAAACTGCCAAAACACTCCATCAGACACGTGCCATTAGGCGTCGCTGCCTACATTCACAAGGCGTTAACGCAACCTGCTTATATTAAAGCAAGTTTGGGATACTACCCTTAGAACGGCCTGCATGTAAATAATCAAATCAGCAAACAATGTATCTAGTGCTTGCAGCGCTTGGTGATTGAAATACTTTCGTCGGTGTGTTCTTGGGCAAGACACTTTCCCTTAGCCTCGTCCGTCGGATGGGAACGTAAACGGGGCGGTCCCGTGTATCGGTCTATCCTCAGAGCACGTAAAGAACCATAGAATTCTATTCGATAATAAGAGTAGGGCAGGTTCCCGGATTCCTATGCATCCTTCCCCTCTCTCTGGTGCGGCTCTAAATAACCTATACTGCGTTGATGAGCCGTTAAAGAACATTCAATTCATACTCCTGCAAATATGTTCCGTTTTACCTTAAAGTAGCTATCCCGCCAACAACAGCCAGCTTTTACAACATATGTATGTCATGTCTGAAACTATTGACGACGAGGTATATATATATATACATATAACTTACACATTTGAGAATTACAACTCTATAAACACAACATAAACGGCTTAACCACCCTTGTCAAAACCCAAAACCGGAGCGTCGAATTAATTTTTTGCAATAAACGTCAAGTTTTATCTAGTAGTACTTATGACTTCTCTACTCTATATACAACTTTACCACATCACCTTATCAAAGACAAGTGTATTGCTCTCATTCAAACAACGTTTGGCCTGTAACAATATTAAAGTTGTTTTTACTAACGACAGTTTAAACAATTACACTATGTGGAATTGCCAAGCTATTTGTATGCACTCATTTTCTTATTATATAATATTTCCGTCAAGAATGGAACTACCGTGTTTAGACATTGTTGGTATCCCTGTGGGTACGAACGGTGCACCTCATAACGCAGATTTGTTCTTATATTTCTATGAAAGAGATTTCATGTTGAGTCTTTCATCCGATACTCAGGCAGATGTAATTGAAGCCTTAAAACCCCAGCATGCGGTAGTTTACCACCATAAGGTCATATACTACTATTGCATTTTACATAGGGTTACATTATAGCCTTTTGGCCCCAAAACACATTTTAAATACCCAAGGGAACCTTTTAGGCTACTTTATTTTCTATAACTATCCTAGACACACTTAAAAAATGAAAATAATTGTTTTTTTTGTAATGCTTTCACCTAATTTCGGTTTGATGAAGGTGCTGACCGTCGGGCTCGCAGCAAGTAAATGTGAACTTCTGACAATTTACTATACCTGCAATTTTCTTAATAAAATAGCCCAGATGCAAGAACAAAAACAGTTGGTTTTTTTATCACCTACACATATTATTTTGACATTTTATGTACATCAGGAATGATTAAGGCAATTCTACCCAATCAGAAAATAGCTCTTTCGAAAAAGATATACCCTAATAACCGGGCCCTATACTTTTTTCAGCCAATTAGTAGCCCCAAAACAATAGTGGTATGTGACCTAAATAGACATTCAAACCTAGCTGAAGTTTGTTTTTTCTTGCTAAATTGTTTCATTCTGAGGAAAATGGTGTATTTTGTTTTTAGAAAAAAATACTTTTCTACAAAATATGAGGGCTTTAAAGGGCTTCGGCTGATGTCGAATTCATGCGATTTTTACGCGTAAATCCAGAATCTTCAAAATGACATATCTCAACAACCGTTCCAATCTTTTTTTTCAAATAAAGTGATTTTGAATTGATTTCATCAATAACACATGATTTTCAAACAGTTGAAGCTCTCTTGAAAATCATTTCTACTGAAAAATGATATTTGTGATTTTCAGGGCTCAAAATAGCAGATTTTACCATAAAAATGCCACTGTTTTTGTATATATTCAAAATCTGCCATCAAATGGATTAATTAACATTATGCAGCAGTTTCTATATGTGAAACCATCAAGAAAATGCAACTTTTCACTTTAAAAATGACAAAAAAATAATTCTGAGAATATCCTCCCAAACTCCATTTTTAAGGTCATGCCTTGTTTTACAATATGCTCATTACACAAGATTGCATGTAACTACAATTTAATGTATTTTTATTACATATTGTTTGTGCCACATTTACAGGTCATTTTCATGCAACTATGCAGCCAAAAAGCACTAATGACAGTACAGATCCATGAAAATTCATTAAAATGAAGGCCGTGGGGCAGAAAAAAACTTTAAAAAAAAAAGGAAAATGTCATATTTTTTGCCAACTAAATTATTTAATTTGTAAAATGTATTAAACCGCATTACATATTTGCATATCAACACTAACCGTAAAGACGCGATGAACTCAGAGTCAGAGTTTACCTCAACATCTTTTTCAAAACAGACATAAGCGCCTTTTCGACATCTTAGCAGACAGACGCAGCTTGTCGCTTTCTGACATTTTTGCCAAAAAATGTATGCAAAGCCCTCAGAAATGAATAAAACTTACTAGATATACCTTTAATTGTGTCAAATAGGTGCATTACAGGCCAATTGTGTATACCAGGTGTCAGGTATGACTAATTTTGTGTTTACAAACCTAATAAAAGAATTTATATTAACTAAATTGCATCAAAAAACTTTCAAATATATAAAAATCATTAAGAAAGTTACAAGAAAAGTCAAAATACAACATAATTCAACATTTCTCACACTTTCAAATCATTGTGTTAGAAAAAAAGTATGTCTACTTTCACTTTAACCCATGCAGATTATAGCTCTAAATAGACATTCAAACCTAACTGAAGTTTGGTTTTTCTTGCTAAATTGTTTAATACATTCATTTTGAGGAAAATGGTGTCTTTCGTTTTTAGAAAAAAATAATTTTCTACAAAATATGAGGGCTTTAAAGGGACACTGTCCGTAAGTAAGCAGATATTGAGCATAACCAAATAACTGGCTGACTTTTATTCAGTGAAATGTATACATAAAAACATGAGGATAGACCCTAAGAAGTATGTAGGAATACATTCGTGAGTTTGAAAAAAAAAGGTTTAATTATTTTATGTAAATAAAGTGGGACCCACAATATTTACCTTTTCTGCGATCACGTGACTTCCATTAGAGCATTAGGTTTTGACCACAGTATGTATAGCGAAATATGTATAGCCCGCTTAGCTCAGACGGGAGTGTTGTCGACCACTTTACACTCACGCACACTATTATTACGGCGAGTGTAATTTTAGTTTGGGCTGCGAGTTCAAACGCACAAAGCGGATTTACTTTTTTTTTGTACCGCGATTGAATTCCGTTAAACAATCTTGCTTTTAATTAGTAAATATTCAATAATGTTTAGTGTGCAATGTTTGCGAACATAATTATTGTGTGTTTTATAAGCTAAAAGTTACGGACAGTGTCCCTTTAAAGGGCTTCGGCTGATGTCAAATTCATTCGATTTTTATGCGTAAATCCAGAATCTTCAAAATGACATATCTCGACAACCGTTACAATCTTTTTTCAAATAAAGTGATTTTGAATTGATTTCATCAATATAACATGTGATTTTCAACCAGTTGAAGCTCTCTTGAAAATCATTTCTACTGAAAAATGATATTTGTGATTTTCAGGGCTCAAAATAGCAGATTTTACCATAAAAATGCCACCGTTTTTGTATATATTCAAAATCTGCCTTCAAATGGATTAATTGGCATTATGAAGCAGTTTCTATATGTAAAACCATCAAGAAAATCCAACTTTCACTTTAAAAATGGCAAAAAATAATTCTGAGAATAACCTCCCCAACTCCACTTTTAAGGCCATGCCATGTTTTACAATATGCTCATTACACAAGATTCCATGTTACTGTATACATTCGAACCTAGTTCTCCGTTCTACATTCGACTCCAGTTCTACGTTCTAAATTCATCTTGAGTTCTCCGTTCTACATTCGACTTGAGTTCTCCATTCTACATTCAACTTGAGTTCTCCGTTCTACATTCGACTCCAGTTCTTCGTTCGACATTCGACTCCAGTTCTCCGTTCTACATTCGACTCCAGTTCTACATTCGACTTGAGTTCTCCGTTCTACATTCGAATTGAGTTCTCCGTTCTACATTCAACTGCAGTTCTACATTCGAATCGAGTTTTCCGTTCAACATTCGACTCCAGTTTTACGTTCTACATTCATCTTGAGTTCTCCGTTCTAAATTCGAACCTAGTTCTCCGTTCTACATTCGAACTTAGTTCTCCGTTCTACATTCGAACCTAGTTCTCCGATCTACATTCGACTCCAGTTTTACGTTCTACATTCATCTTGAGTTCTGCGTTCTACATTAGAACCTAGTTCTCTGTTCTACATTCGAACCTAGTTTTCCGTTTTATATTCGACTCCAGTTCTACGTTCTAAATCCATCTTGAGTTCTCCGTTCTACATTCGAACCTAGTTCTCCGTTATACATTCGAACCTAGTTCTCCGTTCTACATTCGACTGCAGTTCTCCGTCCTACATTCGACTCCAGTTCTCCGTTCGACATCCAACTTTAGTTCTCCGTTATACATTCGAACCTAGTTCTCCGTTCTACATTCGACTCCAGTTCTCCGTTCTACATTCGACTCCAGTTCTCCGTTCTACATTCGACTTGAGTTCTCCGTTCTACATTCAACTTGAGTTCTCCGTTCTACATTTGGATCCAGTTCTCCGTTCGACATTCAACTCCAGTTCTCCGTTCGACATTCAACTTCAGTTCTCCGTTCTACATTCGAATTAAGTTTTCCGTTCTACATTCAACTTGAGTTCTCCGTTCTACATTCGACTCCAGTTCTCCGTTCGACATTTGACTCCAGTTCTCCGTTCTACATTCGACTCCAGTTCTCCGTTCGACATTCGACTCCAGTTCTCCGTTCTACATTCGACTCCAGTTCTCCGTTCTACATTCGACTTGAGTTTTCCGTTCTACATTCGAACCTTGTTCTCCGTTCTACATTCCAATCTAGTTCTCCGTTCTACACTCGACTCCAGTTCTCCATTCTACATTCAACATGAGTTCTTCGTTCTACATTCGACTCCAGTTCTCCGTTCTACATTCAAATTGAGTTCTCCGTTCTACATTCGACTTGAGTTCTCCGTTCTACATTCGACTCCAGGTTAACGTTCTACATTCATATTGAATTCACCGTTCTACGTTCGACTCCATGTTTACGTTCTACATTCATATTGAGTTCTCCGTTCTACATTCGAACATAGTTCTCCGTTCTACATTCGAACCTAGTTCTCCGTTCTACATTCGACTCCATTTCTACGTTCTAAATTTATCTTGAGTTCTCCGTTCTACATACGAACCTAGTTCTCCGTTCTACATTCGAACCTATTTCTCCGTGCTACATTCGAATGCAGTTCTCCGTTCTACATTCGACTCCAGTTCTCCGTTCCACATCCAACTTCAGTTCTCCGTTCTGCATTCGACTTGAGTTCTCCATTCTACATTCAACTTGAGTTCTCCGTTCTACATTCGACTCCAGTTCTACTTCTACATTCATCTTGAGTTCTCCGTTCTACATTCGAACCTAGTTCTCCGTTCTACATTCGAACCTAGTTCTCCGTTTTATATTCGACTCCAGTTCTACGTTCTAAATCCATCTTGAGTTCTCCGTTCTACATTCGAACCTAGTTCTCCGTTATACATTCGAACCTAGTTCTCCGTTCTACATTCGACTGCAGTTCTCCGTCCTAAATTCGACTCCAGTTCTCCGTTCGACATCCAACTTTAGTTCTCCGTTATACATTCGAACCTAGTTCTCCGTTCTACATTCGACTCCAGTTCTCCGTTCTACATTCGACTCCAGTTCTCCGTTCTACATTCGACTTGAGTTCTCCGTTCTACATTCAACTTGAGTTCTCCGTTCTACATTTGGATCCAGTTCTCCGTTCGACATTCAACTCCAGTTCTCCATTCGACATTCAACTTCAGTTCTCCGTTCTACATTCGACTTAAGTTTTCCGTTCTACATTCAACTTGAGTTCTCCGTTCTACATTCGACTCCAGTTCTCCGTTCGACATTTGACTCCAGTTCTCCGTTCTACATTCGACTCCAGTTCTCCGTTCGACATTCGACTCCAGTTCTCCGTTCTACATTCGACTCCAGTTCTCCGTTCTACATTCGACTTGAGTTTTCCGTTCTACATTCGAACCTTGTTCTCCGTTCTACATTCCAATCTAGTTCTCCGTTCTACACTCGACTCCAGTTCTCCATTCTACATTCAACATGAGTTCTTCGTTCTACATTCGACTCCAGTTCTCCGTTCTACATTCAAATTGAGTTCTCCGTTCTACATTCGACTTGAGTTCTCCGTTCTACATTCGACTCTAGGTTAACGTTCTACATTCATATTGAATTCACCGTTCTACGTTCGACTCCATGTTTACGTTCTACATTCATATTGAGTTCTCCGTTCTACATTCGAACATAGTTCTCCGTTCTACATTCGAACCTAGTTCTCCGTTCTACATTCGACTCCATTTCTACGTTCTAAATTTATCTTGAGTTCTCCGTTCTACATACGAACCTAGTTCTCCGTTCTACATTCGAACCTATTTCTCCGTTCTACATTCGAATGCAGTTCTCCATTCTACATTCGACTCCAGTTCTCCGTTCCACATCCAACTTCAGTTCTCCGTTCTGCATTCGACTTGAGTTCTCCATTCTACATTCAACTTGAGTTCTGCGTTCTACATTCGACTCCAGTTCTACGTTCTACATTCATCTTGAGTTCTCCGTTCTACATTCGAACCTAGTTCTCCGTTCTACATTCGAACCTAGTTCTCCGTTTTAAATTCGACTCCATTTCTACGTTCTACATTTATCTTGAGTTCTCCGTTCTACATTCGAACCTAGTTCTCCGTTCTACATTAGAACCTAGTTCTCCGTTCGACATCCAATTTCAGTTCTCCGTTCTACATTCGACTTGAGTTCTCCGTTCTACATTCAACTTGAGTTCTCCGTTCTACATTTGGATCCAGTTCTCCGTTCGACATTCAACTCCAGTTCTCCGTTCGACATTCAATTTCAGTTCTCCGTTCTACATTCGACTTAAGTTTTCCATTCTACATTCAACTTGAGTTCTCCGTTCTACATTCGCCTCCAGTTCTCCGTTCGACATTCGACTCCAGTTCTCCGTTCTAAATTCGACTCCAGTTCTCCGTTCTACATTCGACTTGAGTTTTCCGTTCTACATTCGAACCTAGTTCTCTGTTCTACATTCGAACCTAGTTCTCCGTTCTACATTCAACTTGAGTTTTCCGTTCTACATTCGACTCCAGTTCTCCATTCTACATTTAACTTGTGTTCTTCGTTCTACATTCGACTCCAGTTCTCCGTTCTACTACATTCAACTTGAGTTCTCCGTTCTACATTCGACTTGAGTTCTCCGTTCTACATTAGACTTAAGTTCTCCGTTCTACATTCAACAGCAGTTCTCCGTTCTACATTCGAACCTAGTTCTCCGTTCTACATTCGACTCCAGTTCTCCGTTCTACATTCGACTCCAGTTCTCCGTTCTACATTCGACTTGAGTTCTCCGTTCTACATTTGACTTGAGTTCTCCGTTCTACATTAGACTTGAGTTCTTCGTTCTACATTCAACTGCAGTTCTCCGTTCTACATTCGAACCTAGTTCTCCGTTCTACATTCGACTTGAGTTCTCCGTTCTACATTCGACTCTATTTTATTCGTGCTACAATTTTTGTTTTAAATCTCCCCCGCCCCCAAAAGAATCCCCAGCACCCCGTACCCCTCCCCCACCTACACCCCCCCCCCCCCCCCACAGTCCAAAAAAAAGAAATTCGTGTTATTTTGTGTTATATTTAAGTTTTCCTGAAAATAAATTCCCAGAGCAAAAAAATTCTAAAAATATGTTTGTTTTCAACAAATACCACGAAAAAAACAACTTGTAAACTTTTTTTTTTCCAGTTCTCAGCAGACTGTGTCTTAGCAGGTTTTGTTCAAATCAGACTTATAATTTTTTTCAAATTTGTGTTTTACTTATATTGCCTATTGATGCTGCCTTGTTGGTTAGATATTAGATCATGGCGGGGATTTCTTTATTTACACTGTCCTGTTTTAATGGGATGACAGTAGGGTAAGTGTGAGGTTTGGTGCACCCTAGAACCGGTTTAAACCCCCAGTGGCCTACTTTGCCACTGACCGTTCCAAGGCGGTAGCCCTATTGTCAACCCTTTTTGTGTTTGTGATGTCGTCTGCATTTATTATTGCTTTTGCCTTCTTGTTTGTCTGTTTGCGTGTTTGTTTCTGTGTTTTGTGGTTTATTGTCCTCATTGAATGCTACTTTCCTTGTCCGATCTTTTTATATTTCTTTAAATACAAATACAAACAAGATGTGAATATGTACTATATTTAAAACAGAATAACGATCCAGTGGTGTCTACATAAACATGTTTCTTAATTGCATCTTATCATTAATAATAATGCACTGACATCGTGAATCACTAAAATCCTTTCTGAATAGTTGCTGCTATGTACTATTATATATAATAAAGCAATACTGATACAGTTTTCACGTTTTATCTGAAGTAAAATCAAACAAACCAATGCCGTAACCAGAATATGATAAACTATACTGAAGGGAAAAAGAAACGCGAAACGGGAATTTTCGCTATATATTGTATGTAGAATATGCTGCTGTTAATCAAATGGTGCATGGCTGCGTAAGACCATTCCTTTCGGAAAAAACACTGAAACAACACATAACACAGTAAATAGTATTCCTTCAAAGTTTAAATATTGACAGAGTAAACATTTGACTCAAGCATGTGAGCAAACTTAGGTTGCAAGTTTTGCAAGCTCTTTACGTTAAATACAGTACTGAAATGGCTCAATTTTTCAAAGAGGAATGTTTAAATTAATATCACTATACAGTATTGCGCCCTATACTGTAGGAATTGTAACAATTACGAATTTCTTGTTAAAAGTGTACTGTGATTAAAACGTCTATAACATCGCAGTTGAGTTGTGTCCTTTCCCTAACTAACTGCAAGAATTTTTCTAACAAAACATCTTGGGATTTCTTTGGAATAATATTATATGGAATTAAGTGTGCAGTATATACAATATATAGCGGAAATTCCAGTGTCGCGTTTCTTTTTCCCTTCAGTATAGTTTATCTTATTGCGGGAAAACGTTCTGGTTACGGCATTGTTTAATTTTACTTCCGATAAAACGTGAAATCTATATGAGCATTGCTTTATTATATATAATAGTATATAACAACAACTATTTCGAAAGGCTTTTAGTGATTCACAATGTCAGTGAATTATTAGAAATAAAGAAACATGTTTATTTTGACACCACTGGATTGTTATTCTGTTTTGAATATAGTATAAATAGGCACCTTGTTCCTAGACATATTTAAAATCGGATTTGATCAAAACTTTCATAGACACAGATTATTACACTGACCCAAAATGAATACATTACACTTTATTTGTTTGAATATCTGTTTTGTTAGCATTCATGTTGCTGTCAGTTTTTACACATGATTATCACGATTTCATTTCGGATAACGATTATGCAATTGTTTTCAAAATCGCCGGTCTATTCATGCGTCCAAGCATGAAAAACGTGTTTCTTACTTTGCACGTGCAAAGCAACAGGTGTTTCACTTACAGGTTTTACACCGACAAGTAATCATTTGCTGCTCAGCACTGATAATAAAAAGTTAATTTGTTTTTAAAAAACTTTTGCATTTAGTGATGCCACGTCTTTCTGAAGATCAGAGAAACCAAGCTATTGGTATGCTCAGGGCGGGGTCAATGGTAAATAACGTCGCGCGTCATGTTGGCTGCTCCAGACAGACTATTCATAATCTTGTGAACCGGTACAACATTACTGGGTCTGTCAGAGATCGTGCAAGACCCGGTCGCGTACGTGCGACAACGTTACGTACTGATCGCGTTATCCCGTTGACTCACCTACGTAATCGTTTTTTTTACCAGCAACCATTACTGCTCGGCGTTACGGGGTTCATATGCAGACGATCATTAATCGTTTGAGACAGAACCAAGTTCCTATTCGTGCTCGTCGTCCATATACTGGACAGATTATCACACCTCGTCACCGAGCTTCCAGACTGTTATGGGCACGACGTCATTTGCATTTCACGCGCAACCAGTAGCAATCGGTACTTTTCAGCGATGAGTCGCGGTTTACTGTCAGCCATGCAGATGGCAGAATACGCATCTATCGCCGTAGAAATGAACGACTTGCAGATTGTTGTATTCGAGAGAGAGACATATTTGGTGGTGGCAGTATTATGGTCTGGGGTGGGATAATGGGAAATCTGAAAACTGATCTGGTCATTATCCAAGGAAATGTCAATGCTCAACGTTACATCAATGTTTTAAACAACACAATGGTACCATTCATGCAAAATAACGGACCTGGCACTTTCCAGCATGACAATGCAAGGCCTCACACGGCGCGTATAACCACACAATCCCTTGTTCAAAATAACGTTAACGTCTTGCCTTGGCCCGCTTTATCCCCGGACTTAAACCCCATAGAACAAATATGGGATGAATTGGGTCGGAGGGCCAGGTCCAATCATCAAATTGATACCATAAATGACCTCCAAAATGCACTTCTGTTAGAATGGCAACGTATTCCAAACGCGCTCATACAACGTTACGTCAATTCAATGAGGCGACGTATTCTGCAATGCATTTGTAAAAATGGAGGTCACACTGGTTACTGATGCTTTTTATACCATCACTTAGCGCACTCAGTCAGTAATTTCTAGTTTCCAAATGCTGTGTGATCATTTTAATTTTTCAGGAATTTTCATCTCGACCCCTCTCAACTTAATTGTTCAGAAAAAATTATGCAATATCTGATTTTTATCAGATGAATGTAGAACGGAGAAATGGGGTCGAATGTAGAACGGAGAGCTCAAGTTGAATGTAGAACGGAGAACTCAAGGTGAATGTAGAACGGAGAACTGAAGTTGAATGTCGAACGGAGAACTGGAGTCAAATGTAGAACGGAGAACTCAGTATGAATGTAAAACGTTGAACTTGAGTCGAATGTAGAACGGAGAACTCAAGTTGAATGTAGAACGGAGAACTGGAGTCAATTGTAGAACGGAGAACTGGAGTCGAATGTAGAACGGAGAATTAGGTTCGAATGTAGAACGAATAACTCAAGAATGTAGAACGTAGAACTGGAGTCGAATGTAGAACGGAGAATTCGGTTCAAATGTAGAACGAAGAACTGCAGTTGAATGTAGAACGGAGAACTCAATTCGAATGTAGAACGGAGAACTGGAGTCGAATGTCGAACGGAGAACTGTAGTCGAATGTAGAATGATGAAATCTAGTTGAATGTAGAACGGAGAACTGAAGTTGAATGTCGAACGGAGAACTGGAGTGGAATGTAGAACGGAGAACTGAAGATGAATGTAGAACGTAACACTGGAGTCGAATGTAGGACGGAGAACTCGGTTCGAATGTAGAACGGAGAACTGCAGTTGAATGTAGAACGGCGAACTCAATTCGAATGTAGAACGGAGAACTCAGGTCGAATGTAGTACGGAGAACTCAAGTTGAATGTAGAACGGAGAACTCGAGTCGATTGTAGAACGGAGAGCTGTTGTCGAATGTAGAACGGAGAACTCAAGTTGAATGTAGAACGGAGAACTCAAGTCGAATGTAGAACGTAGAACTGAAGTTGAATGTCAAACTTAGAACTGGAGTCGAATGTAGAACGGAGAACTCAAGTTCAAGGTAGAACGGAGTACTCAATTTGAATGTAGAACTGAGAACTCAAGTCGAATGTAGAACGGAGAACTAGAGTCGAATGTCGAACGGAGAACTGGAGTCGAATGTAGGACGGAAAACTCGGTTCGAATGTAGAACGGAGAACTGCAGTTGAATGTAGAACGGAGATCTCAATTCGAATGTAGAACGGAGAACTCAAGTCGAATGTAGAACGGAGAACTAGAGCCGAATGTCGAACGGAGAACAGGAGTGGAATGTAGAACGGAGAACTCAAGTGGAATGTAGAACGGAGAACTCAATTCGAATATAGAACAGAGAACTGAAGTTGAATGTCGAACGGAGAACTGGAGTCGAATGTAGAACGGAGAACTCAAGTTGAATGTAGAACGGAGAACTCAAGTCGAATGTAGAACGGAGAACTCAAGTTGAATGTCGAACGGAGAACTGGAGTCGAATGTTGAACGGAAAACTATGTTTGAATGTAGAACGTAGAACGTAGAACGCAGAGCCAACTTCACACACATTGATTAAATTTCAAAACAACATGAATCTACAATAAGGCGGAGTAATTCTTAACATATCATCATCATAAAATAGCAAAATAAGCAATATTACATAAAGGAAAGCTAGAAAAAATCAGTATTTTACTCAACATCATAAAAGCACATACCGTCCTCTTTAATTTTGAAATAAAATTGAAAACCCAGGTGCGCATCTTCACTTGCTAGTCAACATTCCTGTAAAGTTTCGCGACCGTAGGTTAGTTATGGCGCGACACAAGTTTTTGAGACGTACGTACGTACGTACGTACGGACAAGTGCAAATCTATATCCCCCACCACAGTGGGACATAAATACTTCGTATCAATCAGGTCATCTTGAAACTTGCAGGAAAGATATGATAGTATCAGTTATATAAAATAACTTCACAATCCACAGTGCGTTTCTTGAGAAGATTTAAGTTTTCAGTATATCTAGTAATGGCGGCCATCTTGAGCAGCGACAAGAAAACACAAATCTGAAAGACCTTGACCTGCCCATCATCCATGATAAGTTTGGTCTAATTTGACCAAACAGTTTCTAAGGCGATGTCTAAGCAAAATTTTGCATTTTTCATATATAACTCTATGTAACACAAACTTTGCTGTGACGGCCAGTTTGAAACAGGGACTAAGACCAAAAGAACAAATTATCTGATAGTTTAGTACCTAGCATTCAGTTATATAAAATAATTTTCAAAATTCATATAGCATTTTTTGAGAATACTTCTAAGGTTTTTGCCATTTTGAGTAACATTGGCCATCTTGGATTCTTTGCGGAAATGAAAAGCACAAATCTGAAAGAATATTATCTGCCCATCATGTGAAGTTGCGTCAAATATGATTAAGCAGTTTCTGAGGAGAATTTGTTTAATCAAAATTGTTACATTTCCCCTATATAACTTTAACACAAACTTCTCGTCACCGTGGCAGCCATCCTGAAACTTCGACAAAAGCTAAAAGCACAAATCTGACAGTTTTGTACCTAGCAATCAATTATATAAAGGAATCTTCAAAATACATATATAATTATGTGCATGTGACATGGAAAAGTTTGCAGTTGTGTTAATGTTAATAATGATGTAATGCAAAACTGTTCGTAGAATAAAATATTGTTTTTTTCTCTATTTTGGTATTTTTAAGGGAATAAGAACAGAAATAAAACATTGTTTACAGTAATGTAATGCGTAAACTGTAAATTAACTATACTGAAGAGATAAAGAAACGCAGGGCTGTGGATAAAGAATCAGGGCTGTGGAGAGAGCGAACGGGGGACATACCCGGTATTGACGAGCCAGTTCCCACAATCAGTCCATTTCGATTTCAGATTACAGGGGGTCCCCTTCATTTCCCTTCAATTACTCCTAAATCACTTACCAGACTCAAATCATTGTTTTCGAAGTTTGTTCTGCATGCATTAATATTCGTTCTTACTTCTAATATTGAACATTATACTCGACATCTTACCTAGAATCATCTTCAAAGTTTACCCTGCGTTTCTTTATCCCTTCAGTATAGTTTACTAAAGTACTCCCCAAAAATATGATATAATTCTCGATAATTTGACGTGTTCTATTTAAGTATAGCCACTTACAAGATATAATGTAATATTCAAAAAGGAAAATAAAACTAGAAGGGTATTCCACGGAACAGTTGTGTTGCCTGCCACGTGCTTATTTCAACAAGGACTATCTAACTATAAAGTTTAAAGACAGGGTTGTAAGCCTTCATGAATATTGCAGCAATGTTTTTTAAGTTTATAAAAAGGGGCTTAACTCTGCATGGAATAATTGAGAAGGAAAAAAGGGGCATAACTCAGCATTGAATAACTGAACTTCTCGTCAAACAATGTGTTGATAAGGACGAACTGTATAAAGTTTTATGACCATTGGTCAATATTTTGACAAGTTATGAGCTAGGTTAGGTTGCAGGTTAAAGTTTTAAGAAAAGGTGCATAACTCTGCCGAAATGAAAGTCAGTTATTGGACATGTCAACGGGATTGAATAATTGATAAAGAAAACCGTATCAAGTTTTATGACCTTAGGTCAATATTTTGCCAAGTTATGAGCTAGGTTAGGTTGCAGCTTATTTTTTTTATAAAAATGGGAATAACTCTACCAAAATGAAAGTCAGAGTTATTAGACATGTGTAACCACAGGCACCCGGCACACAGCTAGGATAGTAAAAGATGGACTTGAGTGGTTAAAATATTAATTAATTGAGTTCTGGACCCCCTAAAAATGGTTATACATATGTATATATATTTTATACTGAAAGGTATTGAACTCCAAAAATGGTCAAAACCACCAACAGTTCTATACTAATTGTTATTTCTCGGTACGTAAGATACCTGGGCAGCATAACCTGCTCATGTCACAAGTAGAATTACACATGTAACCAATAAAACATAAACTGTCATTCAATCTCTCGTACTTTTTTCGTACCAGAGAATCAAATATGCCAACTTGAGCGAATTTGAGTTCAATGACAAGAAGATGGCACGACTCTTACTAGATATAATCTATAGGTCTAACATGCGTTAAAAACGACTAAAACATAATGGGATAATTAACTCGAACGGATACCTGTAGCGTCGAAACTGAAAGTTGTCGTGGAAGCTGTGAATTTCGACAATTTCACGAGAGAGTTTTGTTCTCATCACATTCAGCCATCTTGTAGTTGTTGTTCTTGTTCTTGATAATATAGTCTGCCTTCATAGGCACACCGAGTTTTCACTAGTATAGTTCACAGCCACAACCAGATATATATGTATTTACGAAACCCTCAGCATAACAAATGTTTGTCAGTTTTAAATTAACTTTTCGAACGATATAATACGCCATACTAGTATTTTAGGACTAGTATCATACGACAGACTAATACTTTAGGACCAGTATCATACGACAGACTAGTATTTTAGGACCAGTATCATACGACAGAACAGTATTTTAGGACTAATTTCATACAACTATAAGACCATATGAGTAGGCGTATGACTAGTATCATAATACTTTAGGACTAGTATCACGGAAAGTATAAAAGTGTCTGTCTAAAAGGTTATCTATATCATTATGTTGATGCATTATTTTATTATTATTTTTTGTTTGTTTTTTATCCCAAAGGACCAGTAAAACTAACATTAATGATTCGTAGCACGGGGATACTTTTTACAGCCGCCACACTGCACTTAACTAACGCTAGTTTGAATGTTAATATATATATATGGGAGATCCTTTGGAAGCAAAAACACATCCAGGAGAATAAAGATTTATTGTTTTATTGAGTATGTTGAGCTTTTAAGATTCTACACACTACGATCAAGATAATCAAATAGTTATCACCACTGAAAAAGAATATTTTTATGTTTTGCAAGTATTTCATTGTGGCATATGACTCTTTATCCCCATCTGCTGTCAATATGTAATCTAAGTCTTTGACGCGATATTCAGCTATAATTATGTCTAAATAGAGTTCAATTTACATGATTTAGATTGAACAAAATATACATATATTAAAATCTAAATTTTGCTATTTATGTTTAAAAAAGTAACCAAAGTCGTGAATTATTTTCCTCTAATATTGACTGAATGTTGACATTAAAGCCCATAAGGAACATACCCAGTAACATCCTTATCTCTGTGTTTAAGTATATTTAAGGAAGAAAAAGAAAAGGCACAGAACGTCCTTCGCATCCCGTGTGCACCCCGTGTGCACATCTGCCTCTCAGTAACCCAGTATATATGTAAATATTTAACATTAAAACGCCAATATCGCCTACATTATAAGAAAAAAAAACATACTTCGAATGGTCATCAAGGGCTATTTAAAACTTTAACAATAAAAGTCACCCACACAACCACGAAAGTACACGAAACATTCGTGGTACCACAAAGCCACATCCGCTGTGTCGTATCATAGAGTATACAAGCAAGATCTTACGCAAGCGTAAAATAGCTGCCGCGAGAAAAAATCATTATATCTGGGTTGGAACTGAGAACAAAGTATAATATAATAGCAACTCAAGTCACGGGTGTATAAAATATTAAAAAAAATAATGTTGTCAGGAAGACGTAAATACGCCACGACCGTTTTTTCTTACAAGACACTTTCTTTACCATTTTTAGCATCAGTTCTTCTTACCAAACATGTTGAATCAAGGTGGGCGACCTCGCTTTGCTCTGGTCAAATCCTTGACATGCGTTACATATTGATTTCACATTCACCTTTGCAGCATGACATGCTATAAGTGCACTTCAGCACAGAAATACAAGTGTTCACATGTAAGGGATGCGTGTGCGTTAGCGTGTGCATTGCAAAACAGATAAACTTTTCACTGCTACCATGCGTCCATTCAAAGAAACTGTTCATTTCTACCTTACCATGTGCAATTATGAAAAGCATATAAGAGTCGCTGCCGGAACTCGAAACTGACTCGTCACAATCGGATATGGCTCGATCGTTAAACGGGTTAATTGTTGGAAGTTGCAACCGCTGTAGAGTCGCTCTGATTATGCTGACTGAAACCACACTGTATACACGTTTTCTATAGCAGGCGAAGCCTCACTTTCACACTCACCGTGTGCCTAGCTACACGAAGAACGTCAGAAGCACCCAAAGTAAATGTTACAAAAAAAAACGTGTAGTTACAGAGCGGCCAGAAGTTAGCATGATATTCGATATTCGACATTCGATATTCAAGTTGAATATCGAACAACAAAAAACTCGAGATTCGTTATTCAACAAAAAAAAAATCTGAATATCAAAAAAAACAAAAAAACTCGAGATTCGTTATTCAAAAAATAAGTTTTGAATGTCGAAAAACAAAAAACTTGAGATTCGTTATTCAGCAAAAAACATCTGAATATCGTAAAACAAAAAACTCGAGATTCGTTATTCAAAAAATAAGTTTTGATATAGGGAAACAAAAAACTCGAGATTCGTTATTCAAAAAATAAGTTTTGAATGTCGAAAAACAATTGTGACAATAACGCAAAAAACTCGAGATTCGTTATTCAACAAAGAAATATGAATATCGAAAAACAAAAAACCTCGAGATTTATTATTCAACAAAAAAAATATGAATATCGAAAAACAAAAAACTCGAGATTCGTTATTCAAAAAATAAGTTTTGAATGTTGAAAAACAAAAAACTCGAGATTCATTATTCAAAAAATAAGTTTCGAATGTCGAAAAGCCAAAAAAATCGAGATTCATTATTCAAAAAAAAAATATCTGAATATCGAAAATCAAAAACTCGAGATTCGTTATTCAACAAATACATTTTGAATATTGAAAAACAAAAAACTCGAGATTCGTTATTCAACAAATAAATTTTAATATCGAAAAACAATAAACTCGAGATTCGTTATTCAACAAAAAAAAATTGAATATCGAGAACAAAAAACTCGAGATTCGTTATTCAACAAATACATTTTGAATGTCGAAAACAAAAAACTCGAGATTCGTTATTCAACCGAAAAAAAATTGAATATCAAAAAACGAAAAGATCGAGATTCGTTACTCAACAAATAGGATTTTAATATCGAAAAACAAAAAACTCGAGATTCTTTATTCAAAAATTAGGTTTTGAATATCGAAAATACAAAAAACTCGAGATTCGAAAATGTCGAAAAACAAAAAACTCGATATTCGTTATTCATCCGGAATCATTCCGTATGTGAGATTTGGTCACACGTTTTCTGAGAAGTTATTTAAACTAAAAGTCTACGATGGACGAAAAGCGGACGAAGAGTGACCCTAATAGTTTACTTCAACGAAGCCTCTGGGCTATCGGCTCGCGTGAACTAAAATTATTCAAGACCTCGACCTGAGGATGTCTCTGCCACCAAGGACAATAAATATGCGCCATTATCAAACAAACTAAAGTGAGGTAATCAGAAAAAAAAATTACTCGGGTTAAATCACCTATCTAGGTTATGTTTTAGCGAAAACAAAACATACGGAAAATATGACTTTCACCTTGGTAATACTGGTGTTAAGTAATGATTAATCATATGACCAAGTATCAAAGAAATGAGGCATTCAGAAGAAAACTGAGGTTAAGTTACCTAACCAGGGCTAAGTTTTGTGACAATAACGAAAAAGATGACCTTGACCCTGGTAGTATTGGTGTTAAGTGATGAGCACTAATGCCAACAATGCATATGATTAACTATCAATCAAAGAAAGGCGGCACTCAGAAAAAGTTAATTGAAGTTATAAACAAGGTTACGTTAACTAACTAAATTTAGGTTTTATGAATATAAATAAAAATATGACCTAGACCTTGGTAAAGTTAGCGTTAAGTGCTGTCCATCAATACCAACAATACGTATAACCAACTATCAAGCAACATTCAGAAAAAAATAATTGGAGTTAAGATACCTAAGATTAATGAACGTGAAGTTGGCAGTAGCATTAGCAGCAGAAGCAGTAGCTACTGCCAGCAGTAACAGCAGTAGAATCAATAGTCATCGTTAGTATGTTTTCTTTGTGCAAGAATGTTCTACCATCATGTTTAACAGACAATCCATTTCGCAACCATCATAATAAATTATGTTTGCTACTGCTATTGCTACTGCTACTGCTAACTACTGCCAGTAGTAGCAGCAGTAGCAGTAGCTACTGCCAGCAGTAGCAGCAGTAGAATCAATAGTCATCGTAAGTATGTTTTCTTTGCGCAAGTTTGTTGTTTCTACTTCCCACCATCATGTTTATCAAACAACCCATTTCGCAACCATCATAAGTTTGCTACTTCTATTGCTACTACTAATGCTACTGCTAACTACTGCCAGCAGTAGCAGCAGTAGCAGTAGCTACTGCCAACAGTAGAGTCAATAGTCATTGTAATTATGTTTTCTTTGCGCAAGTATGTTGTTTCTACTCCCACCATCATGTTTAACAGACAACTCATTTCGCAACCATCATATGTTTGCTACTGCCAGCAGTAGCAGCAGTAGAGTCAATAGTCATCGTAATTATGTTTTCTTTGCGCAAGTATGTTGTTTCTACTTTTCCACCATCATGTTTACATGTAACAGACAACCCCTTTCGAAACCCTCATATGTTTGCTACTGCTACTGCTACTGTTAACTACTGCCAGCAGTAGCAGAAGTAGTAGTAGCTACTGCCAGCAGTAGCAGTAGGTAGTAGAACACCATCTCAATAGATATACTCATCGCAAGAATATTTTCTTTGCGCATGTATGTTGTTTCTTCTTTCCCACCATCACACCCCTTTTGCAACCAGCATATGTTTACACAACCGCTTCGCCCAGTAATATCATGGCTTATATGTTTTGTTCTCTATCGTTATAGCTGTAACTTTTCAGCTACTGCTAGCAGTAGGAGCAATAACTGCAGTGGAAATAGCTACTAATAGTATTAGCAGCAGTAGCAGTAGCTACACCTAGCATTTGCAGCAGTAGCAGTAGCTATTGTTAGTGTAACAACAGTAGCAGTTGGTCATAGTAGCAGATAGTTTCTCTTTTTCTTCTTTTTATCCTTCAAGTTTTATACACAACCCTCATCAGTAGCAGTAGTATCTAACCAAGGCTCAGACGTAAAAAAAGTGTCAGGGCGTTGGTCGCACGTCAGCAAAGATATAGCAGTAGCTAGCAATAGCAGCGGTAGAGCAATAGCAGCAGTAGCAACAGTAGTTTTTAACCATCACGTTTTATAGAAAAACCCTTTCGCAACCATCATATGTTTACACTGCTTCGCCAAATAATATCATGGTTTATATGTTTTGTTTTCTACCGTTACTGCTGTAACATTTCAGATACTGCTAGTAGTAGAAGTAACAGTAACAGCAGTAGCAGTATCTACTGCTAGCAGTAGCAGTAGTAGCAGTATTAACTGCTGGCAGTGACATCAGTAGGACAGTAGCAGCGGTAGAAGCAGTAGCATCACCATCTCAATAGGTATTCGCATCTCGCAAGTATTTCTTTTTCTTTCTACGTTCAATTTTTAATCATCGTGTTTTATAACACAACCGCTTTGCCAATATGAAGTACATATATTTGTTTCTCTACCGGTAATGCTGTGATTTTTTAGTTACTGTTAGCGGTTGTAGCAGTAGCAGTAGCTACCACTAGTAGTGTCAGCAGCAGTAGCAGTATATACTGCTAGCAGTAAATGCAGTAGAGCAGTAGAAGCACCACCATAAAGTTGTTTCTACTTTCCATTTTGAACCATCATGTTTTATAGACAACCTCTTTCGCACTTCGTTCTCAACCGTTACAGTTGAAACTTATTAAACAAAATAGGTCTGTTGTCGGATAACGAGTGTCGTCGGCGGGAAGATCAACCTCATAGACATGCAGTATCACGGATTTTGTGTTTACATGGTAACTGTTTATATTCACTCAATAAAACGGAGCACTGATAAGCTTATGTGAAGCACTGATAAGCTTATGGTACATGCTAATTCCCGGCCGGAAGATCAACCTCGTAGACATGCGGTCTCACGGATTCTTTTAATTTTAGAGGTACACGCGAAACTATAGTAATCTAGAATAGTTTCACGTGAAACTTCTCTACTAACGATCTTTATGTTTTATTTTTAATTCAGTACACACTTCAGTACTACAGCAGTAGAACAAAAAACTGAGAAAAACAAACTCAAGTGGGGTGGTATTAGTAGGTTGGCCATCAGGCTTTTAAAGTCCGGTGAAACTGCATGTCTATGATGTTAATCGTCCGACAAAAACGCATTTTCAAGTATACCGGAGTACAGATGTCAGTACTACAGCAAAAAAACAAAAACTGCGATAAACAATCTTAAAGGCCCAACTGCCGTATAAAAGCCACTAGATGGAGCTGGGCAGGTTTTCATTTAAATTTATACATAGTTAAATCAGGACCTTTTTCAAAATATTGAAAATTCCACCTCATAAACAAATTCAATATTTGGCACAGAAGTAAACTGATATTAAACAATTGTATTGGTAAAAACATATTTGTGAAAAAGTATTTCTTATTCCTAGTTTCAATTTTTTTTAAACCCAACTGACAGAAATTTGAAACTATAGGGGAGGAGTCTGAGGTTATAAACTGAGAAGTGTACACAAATACATGTGGAAGTATTTACAGCAGACAACACGCATTATGGCTTAGAGGGTCCGGCTTAGTGATAGGCAGTATTTATAATTGTGTGTAAACCTTTGTACATAGCGGTACTCTGAGATAGGATGTTTGTATCTGAGACTATTCATGTGTTCCAGATAACAAATCATCTCTACCATTTTCACATCAGAATCAGAAACATCACCATGAACTTCTATATCCCACCCATGAAAATTGAATATACCCTCCTTAGGCTCAGAGATGTATGTTCCTTAGTCATAACTCTATATAATGTCATTCCTTATCTTATTATCTCCATCATGTTCAGCCATTCCTAACAATAATTTGTACAGTAAGCTTTATTTTTGAATTCCCAACAAACAATGCCTAATTATACGCATATATTGTGTACTGCAGTATATATAGGCTGTTTCTCCAGACCAACTATAATTGGCAACAAAGGGGGTCGGCACGGTGTCCAAATGTTTTGGTATAGAGTCCTTAAGCCCCAAATATCAAAAACCTATACCAAACCATTTGAACACCATTCCAACACCGTGCCGACCCCCTTTGATTGGCAATTAATTTTCATTCATAAACACTGATAACTTCTGTCATGAAATATTTGCTGGCTGTGTGAAGTTCTGTTTAGTCAGGTTACATTTATTTTTTGGCGTAAACGTTCATAGCATATGAAATATTTGCTGGCTGTGTGAAGTTCTGTTTAGTCAGGTTACATTTATTTTTTGGCGTAAACGTTCATAGCAATTCTGTTTTATGTTATACACAGTGCAGTGTAGATAGCAGATGACATTAAAAGAGTAAATATATGGTAAAACATGAATAATACTGGAAAGAAAATTGTCACAGTTCCAATAAAATCAAGAATTGCAGGCAATCCATAGTCCCCCACCGGCCGAGACAAGCATTTTCAAGACATTTCCTATGATGGAGGTCAAAGATCAAGGTCAAGGTCTCAATGACCTTATATTGGTACGCGACACACCGTTATCCCAAGATGAATTCACATACCAAGTTTGGTATCTCTAAGTGTTATAGTATTGAAAATACGGTCCGGACAAGCATTTTCTATGACAGAGGTCACAGGTCAAGGTCAAGGTCACAGCGACCTTATTTTGGTACGCGACACACCACTATCCCAAGATGTATCCACATACCAAGTTTGGTATCTCTAAGTGTTATAGTATTGAAATTACGACCCGGACAAACATTTTCTATGACAGAGGTCACATGTCAAAGTCAAGGTCAAAGTGACTTTATTTTGGTACGCGACACACAGCTATCCCAAGATGTATCCACATACCAAGTTTGGTATCTCTCAGTGTTATATTATTGAAAATACGGTCCGGACAAGCATTTTCTATGACAGAGGTCACAGGTCAAGGCCACAGTGACCTTAGTTTGGTACGTGACACACCGTTATCCCAAGATGTATTCACATACCAAGTTTGGTATCTCTAAGTGTTATACTATTGAAAATACGGTCCGGACAAGCATTTTCTATGACATAGGTCACAGGTCAAGGTCAAGGCCACAGTGACCTTATTTTGATAGGCGACACACAGCTATCCCAAGATGTATCCACACACCGCTATCCCAAGATGTATCCACATACCTAGTTTGGTATCTCTAAGTGTTATAGTATTGAAAATACGGTCCAGACAAGCATTTTGTTTTTGACAGAGGACACAGGTCAAGGTCAAGGTGACAATGACCTTATTTTGGTACGCGACATACCGCTATCTCAAAATGTATCCACATACCAAGTTTGGTATTTCTAAGTGTTATAGTATTGAAAATACGGTCCGGACAAACATTTTTTATGACAGAGGTCACAGGTCAAGATCAGGTCACAATGACCTTATTTTGGTACGCGACACACTGCTATCCCAAGACGTATTCACATACCATGTTTGGTTTCTCTTAGTGTTATAGTATTGAAAATACGGTCTGGACAAGCATTTTCTATGACAGAGGTCACATGTCAAGTTCAAGGTCACAGTGACATTATTTTGGTAACGACACACCGCTATCCCAAGATGTATCCGCATACCAAGTTTGGTATCTCAAAGTCTTATAGTATTGATAATATGGCCGGACAAGTATTCGGAAGGACGGACGGAAGGACGGACGGAAGGAAGGACGAGGTGCAAACCTATAGTCCCCCACGGGACCGTTGGGGGACTAATAAGTAGAAATTATTCAGTTTGGAGTCATTGGATTCATTGACAAACTTTACTCCTAGCTTATTTGTCAAAACAGTTTCCTGTCGTCTGCATGAAGAGAGAGTTGTTTACATGAGTCATTCACTGTAACTGACAGGTCTGTATAGCTGGTGTATTTGATAAGACACACCTCCAATCTCTCCCTACCAGGGTAGGGAATGTTGCCCCTTTAAGTGGAGTGGTATTAGTAGGATGGCCATCAGGCTTTTAAAATCCAGTGAGACTGCCTGTCTATGATGTTGATCGTCCCGCCGGCAACACTCGTTATCCGACGACCAGACGTTTTTTTTACTACTTTCGAAATTTCAATCATACAGCAGTAAAACCAAAATTGTGATCAACGGTCTCAAGTGAGGTGATTTTAGTAGCACTACCAAAAGGCTTTAAAAAACCGCTTTGCCCACCTGTCTATGAGGTTGATCTTCGTTCTCAAGTGGTGTGATTTTAATAAAGATATTGAATTGAATTGAATTGAATCTCGATAATTTTGTTTTCCGATATTCAAATTTGTTTGGTTGAATAACGAATCTCGATAATTTTGTTTTTCGATATTCAATTTTTTTTTGTTGAATAACGAATCTTGAGTTGTTTTTTTATGATATTCAGATTTCTTTTGCTGAATAACGAATCTCGAGTTTTTTGTTTTTCGACATTCAAAACTTTTGTTTAAATAAAGAACCTCTAGTTTTTTTTTTTTTCGATATCAAATTTTCTTTGTTGAATAACGAATCTCGAGTTTTTAGTTTTTCGACATTCAAAACTAATTTTTTGAATAAGGAATCTCGAGTTTTTTGTTTTTTGATATTAAGTTTTTTTTTGTTGAATAACTAATCTCGCGAGTTTTTTGTTTTTAAATTTTCAAATTCATTTGTTGAATAACGAATCTCGATAATTTTGTTTTCCGATATTCAAATTTCAAATATTTTTTGTTGAATAACGAATCTCGAGTGTTTTTTTTTTTCGATATTCAGATTTTTTTTGCTGAATAACGAATCACGAGTTTTTTGGTTTCGACATTCAAATCTATTTTTTTGAATAACGAATCTCGATTTTTTTGTTTTTCGATATTCAGATTGTTTTTGTTGAATAATGAATCTCGGGTTTTTTGTATTTCGATATTCAAAATTTATTTGTTGAATAACGAATCTCGTGTTTTTTTTGTTTTTCGATATTCAATTTTTTTTTGTTGAATAACGAATCTCGAGTTTTTTGTTTTTCGATGATCAATTTTTTTGTTGTTGAATAACGAATCTCGAGTTTTTTGTTTTTAAATTTTCAAATTCATTTGAATGAGAACGAATGTTAGATTCTGTCAATCACATAACTCAAATATCGACTTTTGTTGCATTTTGCCTGTCGCTTTAACACGCGAAACCGACATAAACCGTGGGAATTGGATCATAGTCATTATCGATTTTCTTTCGACAGCGCATAATAGGCTTATTTGCATAGTTATACAACTAGCGGTATATCGAAAATATAGAATGGTGTTATTCCACTCCCACACCGTAAGTTATGTGATAAATTATGTTACATTATGTGTACAGGTTGCTCTGCATCCTAGCTAACTTCGTTACCTCAGTATTCGCATTTATTCGTTATGCAACTTCCGGTCTAGTTTTGTCGTTTCATTCTTTCAATATTAGCGTTGTTCAACTCTTTCACGATATTCTCGCAAATATTGGATGATTGGGGGAGTGAAGGGGATAACGGCCTCTATGTCATGCACGCAAGGTCACCAAAGTTAATATTGGTAAATATTTCATTGTTCGCATACTCAAAACGTAATACAGTCGTGCATACACTTTGCAACGTTCTTTTGTTTTAAAGTTCTAGTACCACTTAGTATGATGCATAATTACAAATTTGAAAGCATCTACATCTGAAGATGTATCAATAAATAAAGTCCTTCATGCCGCACATCAAATTAACCTTGCGTGGTGTAATAATATATGTTATCAAAATGAAACTAGGATTCCGTTCAATCTCGATTTGTATTTATCGGTTAAGTTTCCCCACCTGTCTGTGCTAGTTATTGAGTTATTGCGTAATGCCTATTTTGTGTTAGAAATGATACAACGTAGTAACAAATGTCAGTGATCTAGTTGAGATACTTGCATGTATTAAAGCGAAATGTTCCCGGTTCAAATCTCATTTGGGGCAAAAAATATATAAAATATAATCGGAAGCCGTATATTTATCGATGTTACCTGTTAGAAGGCTATTGAAAAACGCGATATTTACGCATCGATTCATGGTACTTACTGCCTTTTTGGATGTTCGTCAAATTAAAACTACTTCTCCCGTGACTCCTTCATATTCACGAAGTATAGACTCTGTAGCGTTAAGGTACAGTCCTGTTTTTAATACCCGCCATGCCCTTTTAGATGCATAACTGTATTACGCTATTTGTATTTTTTTTGAAAGCCGCCATACAGCACTAAATAACCGCTATGTGAATGTTAATATACTGAAAGGAAAAAGAAACGCATAATGAGTATTTCCACTATAATTATAGTGTATATTTAATATGCTACTGCTAATGAAATAGTACAGGCCAACATTAGGCCTGTCCTTTCGAGAAGAAGGTTTAAACAGCACCAACCACACAAATGGTTACCCCTTTAAAGTTTCATTATCGACACAATGCGCATTTGGCTCAGGCAGGTGAGCAAACTTAGACTTTAAACGTTGCAATCTCTTAACATTAAAAACAATACTGAACTGACGACTTTTTCAAGCGAAACTTCAACATTTATGAATTTCATGTAACAAAGTATACTTTGATTAAAGGTCTACTACACGACAGAGTTGTCATTTCTGTAATTAGTTGTAGCGCCTTTTTGTACAAAACACGTGGAGTTATATCTGGAATACTACATGGAATTAGGTGTGTAAAATAATGTAGTATAGGCAGTTGCAGTTTGTTTTGATTACGCGTTATCTTTTCCTTTCGTTATATATACCGAAAAGGGATCCCTTGAAAGCTGTACTATAGTGATGTCTAAACAAGTCCGATAGTCTTAATAACGTTTTATTACGTTTTATTAATTACTGTTACTATACATAATTTGTACATAAGAAAACATAGGCAAGTATGCAAGTTGCGTCATCGAATCAATCTGCTATCTTAAACAGTGTGAGATCGAGACTCCTGTCTTAAGCAGTGTGCAATCGAGTCCCCTACCGGGACTTCCGACCGAGACTGTACCAAGTCTCCACTCTGTTCTTATCGAGTGCAATCCTCCAGACGCGAACACTGAGGCCACATTTATATAACAGCATAATGTCCCAGATTCTGCCACGTGTACTTTTCGTACTGGAGTTGACCTTTAAAACTTGTTTCGAAACTAGCCTAAACTAGTGACAGGCATCAAATTTTGGAGTAAACAGAATAATTAACCGGTTCA
Organism: Cyrtodaria siliqua; assembly: GCA_037043455.1. Taxonomy (NCBI): domain Eukaryota; kingdom Metazoa; phylum Mollusca; class Bivalvia; order Adapedonta; family Hiatellidae; genus Cyrtodaria; species Cyrtodaria siliqua. The sequence continues at coordinate 107,670 of JAWPHD010002546.1, forward strand.
TAGATCCGTGCTTTTACAATCAATGTGTCACGATCTCCTTCATGCTATGATTCTTTCATCATCTACAGCCAACATAGCTGTGACTCATGACTTAACCAGTAAAAGTGCCAGTCATGTGCGTCACAAATGAACAAGTAAATGTTTTATTATTTTGTATGTGTTTCTTTAGTTAGTTTCTCAGGATGTGGACTTTATTGTTAGAGAATTCCTTTTGATGGGATGTAGTTTTGTTTACACTGTCTTGTCTATTTGGGCGCTGAAGACAGGATGATAGCGAGGATTGTGCGCATATAAAATCGATTCAAGCTAACCAGTGGGCCTTATTGCCTACTGACCGTTCCAAGTCGGTAACCCTGTCTTCACCACCCTTTCTATTGTTTTTTGGCTCTTTCATTGTATTTTCAAGTCCTTGTTTGCAGTACAGTGCGGACCTACGATGCCTTTGCGCTCAGACGCTGTGGTTTCTATAGGACCCTATATCTCATTCTAGCACACTTCCCGATGACATGAGGCTTCGTTTACTGGCCTGACCTTGCCTCATATATGTGGTATAGTCGACCCCAAAGTGATAACGATCGTTGACCAATATCTTCAAAATAATTACATAACTATACATGGCTTTATTACAAAGTAACAAACACAAACAATAAAAAAGTAGCAGACTCCAGTTTATTGAGTATATTCACGAGATGCAATATAAGACGCAACACCTCTAACGCCTACTAGCACCGGGTTAAGCGGTATTCTTCTTTAAACCCACAAGTCCTATCATCGCAACTAAAACTTACTACAGGATTACAACACAAACCTAAACACATTTTCTGCGAACAGGAATATCACAGCCTTTATTCTATGGTGATATGATAAATCTTATAAGGAATGGGGACGAGTTTAAGATCCTTTTGATCACATAACAGTTTAGTCAAATATGTAAAAAATAATTCAGATAGACATAAGACCGCCACGACGTCAGACATTCTTAAGCGCCAAAACGCCATAAAAGCACGTCCTTTGACGCTAAAACACTAGGTGACGTCATTATATTTTGACAAAAGGGCATTTTACGCCGACTTCTAAAAAAATAATAATCTGATTTGTATAACGTGGGATGACAGTAGGGTAAGTGTGAGGTTTGGTGCACCCTAGAACCGGTTTAAACCCCCAGTGGCCTACTTTGCCACTGACCGTTCCAAGGCGGTAGCCCTATTGTCAACCCTTTTGTGTTTGTGATGTCGTTTGCATTTATTATTGCTTTTGCCTTCTTGTTTGTCTGTTCGCGTGTTTTGTGGTTGACTGTCCTCCTTGAATGCTACTTTCCCTGTCCGATCTTTTTATATTTTTTTAAATTATTTATTATAAGTTGGTATTAAATAATAAGATCATGACATAGATCCGGATGAATTTATAATAAATAAAATAGTTTCAATTAACCAAACTTGAGTAATGTTACACAGTTCATGTATGTCATGCTCAACCAATCAAAATCGTTCCAGGTTGTATTACACATGTGTATTTACAATAGAATATGAAATTGGTGTTCGACACTGTTAACAAGAGATGTTATGTGATAAAATAGAATTTGAAATGGGTGTTCGACACTGCTAACAAGAGACGTTATGTGATAAAATGTGTTTGACACTGCTAGCAAGAGACGTCATGTGATAAAATAGAATATGAAATGTTTGTTCGACACTGCTAACAAGAGAAGTTATGTGATAAAATAGAATATGAAATGGGTGTTCGACACTGCTAACAAGAGACGTTGTGTGATAAAATAGAATATGAAATGGGTGTTCGACACTGCTAACAAGAGAAGTTATGTGATAAAATAGAATATGAAATGAGTGTTCGACACTGCTACATGTAACGAGAGACGTTGTGTGATAAAATAGAGTATGAAATGGGAGCTCGACACTGCTAACAAGATATGTTATGTGATAAATTCCAATAGCAATATACATCAGAAAAAAACAACAGTAAGGAAATAGTTGTGTTCGTTTCAAAGCACAGCTCGTATTCCAATGAATTGACACTAGATAGACGTAGGCAGTATATCATTTTGTTCTGCAACGAATGGAAACTATTAATTACGCTACGTTTGAATACTACGTTTGAATAGGGGCTCCCTCAGACAACAGAAAAAGCCATTTGACGATACAGAGTTCTTATAGAGTAAATTTAAAGACACACATGCACATATATGTTTTCCTTCTATAGTTGGTGTGTAAAGCTGTGTTAGGAGGCGTGATCAGCGTAACAATAATAATGTTGTACAATGTTCTATTTTACACACTGAGTTAAGTGCTGAGAAAATCATCTTTTATTCAACACAACGTATCACCAATCCTTCTCCCTTCTTCAAATATATGTTCACCAACGATATATCTCTTCTTGTTCTTGGCACTGTGAATACCTCCACGAGCCCTTTAGTATATAATGAATTAGTTAAATATATTCTACAATCGGCTTGACCAAAGTTTATAGCTATCACAGATCTGTCGTGAGCATCGCCTCTCCGAAAAACATGTTCCTCAGTGGCGACATCGGATAGGTCTGTAAAAACAAGAAAAAAACAGCATTTTAAATGTATCTAATAAGAAGTTGCAACTTTCTATTTACAGTTCTGTTCGACAGTTTCCAAATACCAATACCTTTTCAATTATTTACCAGTTACTTACTATAATTATGTTTAATATTATATTTTTTAAATTATGTTTAATTAAATGGGTAGGTCGTAAAACGCGTATTTGAATTTTATATGGTAAAAACGGAGAGTTAATGTCTCCATATCGGAATTCATCGGCTGTACCTCGTATGTTGAATGTATCAAAGACTATATTGATAGGTATGTCTTTATATAGATGAATTTATTTCCAGGATTTAGCGTTTTTGATGTGTTTTTTTCTGTTGTTGTTCTTGTTTGTTTTCGGATATCTGCCAAAGTCGTGTTGATGATAACTCGGCGTTGTTATATATCTGTAACACTTTTGAGGTTTTCATATTAATGAATTACGTACAATTGACAAACATTACATTGATAATTGTTCTTTGGTTGAGAAAAGGAACAAAGAATGTATTCATACAAGCATATCTAAACATATTCACCCCACACCTCACAAAAAAGAGCAATCATATATTCAGAGATAGCATTGTTGCATCACACTCTGAAACCCGCTAGAAACGCGCAGTAAATAGTTATGGGTAACACCTGTTTTCCTACCGTTATCCACTCATATACAAGCATAATGGTTGCTATTGTTACATTGTTATGTTATGTTCCGTTCTGTTCTGTTGAAAACTTTCGTCGCAGTATTTGATCTTGTTTTTGTAATTTATATATAATGCTTAAAAGGATTAGCCAATCACAACACAAAACGCTTTTCTTGGTTACCAGCGTTTTTGCCTTTTTAGGTCACTCGCGTTTCCTTAAAACTATTCAAGCTAATCAGTACTTAAACAAATAGTTTCGCATTGTTCTTAAATAAAATAGATGGTTATTTCGGAATAGAAGCATATTATTTGAAGTCTAATTATAAACGGCATTTTAAGCATTTAAAAACAACTTTTTTTTTTGAATTGGGGTTTTAAGGCGCACCAACACATGAAAGGTTATATGGCGCCTAACAGGAATGAACATGCCAGGCTCATTCTCCATGTACATTGAGATAAAATATGAAGAACGAGCCTAGAACCTTCTCACCCTGAACTGCAGAGTTGCTGCAAGTTCTATTGTAGATACTCAATTTACGCTGGAGCCACGTTATTGTTTTTCTGCCACTGCTCTAGTGATATGAGCGAGATGGCACCTGAAACAATGCAGGGGTCATGATGCAGACCTTTAATGAGCATGAACAAAAAGCTAATATTAAGTAATATAAAATCCAATTAAATAAATACACAATGTTGAGTAAATTAATGAGTTAGTGTATGATTTGTTTCATGTCCCTGCTTAAAAGAGCTTAAGGCGCGATACTTTGTTATATGTACAGGGTTCATTTTAGCGACAATTTGGCAACATTTCGCCAGTAGCATTTTTTTGTAACTGGAAAAAACGAGTTACTTGCAATTTCTACGGTTGTGTGTGTTAAGTACAAATGTGTAACAAATAAGTAAAAAGTACAATATGATTCATCATTAGCAAACATGTTGTCATATGTGTCATACAAATACAAAAACATATCAAGAAAACTTAACAATATTAAAACACCATTGATATGAAATTAAAGCACATGTTTCAAAAAAAATGCAGACATGGTATTCTAAATTAAACACGTAAGGTATTTTGATGCACTTGCAAATTTGTGCCAGTACTTGAAAAGTTTACTGGCATTCTGAAAATGTCACTCGCATTTTCCCAGTAGGCAAGCTTAAATTTGAGCCTGGATGAATGAACGGGCGTTAAGTAACGAACGAGACACGTTGTTCTACTTTGTGGAAACTAATTGTTTATTAAGTAATTAACAATGATAAATGTAATAACTGACGAGCTTAACAGGGTTGATTATATACATGTAAATATATTCGGATTTGTTAAAGAAATCTAATTAATTATATTGTATTGTGATCATGAAGCGTTAATTACGCTGTAATTTAATGCAAATAAAACATATTGTTTTAAAAGCAAGACAAACTCAACATATCCTGCTATGTCGTTAATAAAAATTAACACCAATATTTTGTATTTTTTTCCAGAGACTACCCCTGTTGACGGAATCATAAGCTTTTTAAAACTGATGAATACTGCAGAAGTGAAAAGTGTGTTATCCTAGTTTAGATTATTTAGAGATGAAATATGATCTATTCTACTGTTCTGTTCTTCGACTGTTTATTAATCTGATTCCTCCCAGCTTGACAATCTCTCGTTAATAATAATGTAATGTAATTTGTACATAGATGGTGCGTTTGTAATGCCTCTACTGGAATTGTATCCCTTTTATCAGTCGTGTTTGATTTCGGGATTGGACTAACAATGCCTCTTCCCCATTCTTTTGGAATAATACCGCTGTTGAAGCAAACATAACACAGAATGTCACTGCGAAATACTTCTGAGAGTATCCCATCAATACCACTTGTTTTGCCATGTTTAACACTAAAAACAGCTTTATGAATTTCAAAGATTGATACTTCTGTATTAAACTCTAAGCATTATTAACATTATGTGTATTATCAGGCCCCATATTTTCGAAACTTTTGATTCGAAATCTCCGACTCAAGCTCAGCTATAAACAATTTAAGATCTTACTTAACGGTCATGAAAACTTTACACAAATCGAGATAATCATCAATAACAAATGTCCCGAAAGTTTCGGGAAGAAAAACAATCAATGAAAAAAGTTACAGCTAAAACAAATAGATGTATTTTGAGCTCGAGTATAAGATTTTAGCTGAGCAAGTTTCGAGAATATGTGGCCTGGATTATGCTCCTGGTGTTTATTCTCATCATTGTATAATTTATAAAAACAGCTTTTTCAATGATCCAATACATCTTCTTTCTTAAATGTTACAGTCCCATCCCGTTTACAATTTCCATACGTATACATTTTTTCTTTTGTTGAGCTACAGCAACCTAACCAAATGTATATGAATATAACAAAAGTTAAAATACATCTTAACTTACCTATTTTTGCGTGGGGCGTGGGGTAGAATGGTAGGGTGGGTAGGTTTGTGGGTGGGTAAAGATCGGATGGAAAATGCAAAAAAAAGGTAAGAATTGACTAAAACAACACAGAAATATGTAAAACAAAAGAAATAATAATCAGGTGGAGGGAGGGGTTGGGGGCGGGGCGGGTACGGGCGGGGCGGGGCGGGGCGGGGGCATAAGATAGCTATATGTATCAGTGTGTAGGAATTAACTAAATCAACTCAAAAATATGTAAAACAAAATCGGGTTTGAAGTGGGTGGGTGTGGGGTGGGGGGGGGGGGGGGATGAAGTGCAGCACATTATAGCTATGTGTAAGAATTGCCCAAACAATTCAGAAATAATTGTAAAATTGTTTTAAAAAAACGTCGAGTTGTGGGGGAGATGGGAGAGGAGGGAGCCCATGCCCCAATATGGGTGAAGTATGAATAAGATGAATAATGATATAAGGAATTCAGAAAAATACTTTTAGACATATACATATATACAAAAGCTTACACGAAAGCCTTGAACTGCCTTTATTGCACATATTATGGGCCATCACAATTTAAGTTCCATGGGAGCCCAGAATTTGTAGAAGACAAACTTAATTATGCAACCATTTTCAACATAATATAAGGAAATCAATTCCCAAATTTAGTTAAGCTAGGACAAGATCTGTAAAAGATATAGAACTGTAAACACAGCTTACATGCAAAATCTGATCATATTTAAAGGGCTATCAAAATGTGGGTTCCATGGAAGCCCATGGGTTACAGGAACCAAATTACTTATGCAGCCCTTAAGATAATGCTATAAGGAAGCCCATGGCCAACTTTGGTTGTACTAGGATAAGAAATGTAAGAATGTAGGACTTGTAAACTCAGCTTACACGCAAACTTTGATGTGGGACGCCGACGCCGACGTCGACGCCAGGGCGAGTACATAAGTCATATTCTTCGAATATTCGAGCTAAAAACTTGCGATTTCAATATTTACTTCCATATTCTATCAAATGTTTAAGTATTCTACTGGTGCGTTATTATCAAAAGTTAGGGTAAAATCAATTTGCTCCGAACTATTTGAATACTTAATATTAATGACTGAAAGTATGCAAGTCATACTGAAGACTAACGGACGCTGTGAGTTTAATACTAATCAAGAATGGCAAATGTCGCTTTAAAATATACTCACTATATGTATACAGTATCTTAATATTTAATATTTTAAACAAAAATACAGGAAGGTAAATGTGATATTATTTAGGAAACATATTACTGTAGAGGAAACTGGAGGTGCGCCATCATGTGGTTTATGTGTAGACATGTATCCGTGTACTGAGTACTGTTATTTGTAGACCTGCAATTATTCACAATTATGCATCTTTATATATCATATAATATAGCGTCTCCGTGGCCGAATGGTTAATGAACCTTCGCCTCTCACCGCTGCGGGTTTGAATCCCACTGGGAGCTCTACTTGTAAGTGAGGAAGTGTTGATTCTTACTGATGGCGGGGGTGTACAGTACTGGTTCTGCCACGGAAAAGTGGGTGGTCTGCCTCCACCACAAAATATCGCCAGTCATAAATAACCTTACACGTGTTGAAAATGACGTAAAACACCATTCAAACAAACAAACATATCATAGAATGTATAATAAATTCAGATATGCACAATTAATTTATGTATAGATATGTATTAGTGTATTCTAAAATCTTTCGCATTATTCCAAAGAAAGTTATAAAATACATTTTGAAGAAATTCGATTTTATCAGTTGATGAGTTTGGGATTAAGTTTCGACAGTGTTAAGTTTTCTAGAACCATAATTTTCCCTAAAGGAGTAAGTATTCTTTTATACCAACTTGCACGTAATCTTTTAATGTTTCTGTTTTAAGGTCTTAATTTATATATATCATAGAATTCAGTTTTGTTGAGAATGCAACCACCAGTTGCATTTGTCATTTTCCATCTGGGCATAACTTTGTGTCGCTATCTTGTTCAATCCCAACCAAATAACTTTTGTTTTGTCAGCATTTACCGAAGATCTGTGCATAAAATATGTTGTCATTTAATTTAGATGGTGTCACCAAACGAAACATGAGAGCGAAATATATCCATAACAATCAATCATTACCATAAAGCCATTGCATACTAAATAATTCATTCAGAAATACGGGTGCGTTTTCAAACAATTTGTTTATTATTGTAATTAACTCTTTATGAAATTACTGATACTCGTATCAGCCATTGACAATGCAAATATTTTATGTAAATTATTCATGTTAACAAGTGGACCAAATGGTTTTTTGTGTACATTGAATTCAATTACAATGAATTTTGTTGAACGGCTCATCAACACATTATAAAGTATTTAAAGCCGTACTTTAGAGCTGGAAATGATACTGAGGAAATCGAGGGGAACTGTTCTACTAGCGCTAACAAATAGCTTCCTATGGTAATCAACGTGCTCATGTGATAGACTCCGATACAAGGGACCGCCCGGTTTACGTCCCAATCCGGCGGACGAGGCTAAGAAATGTGTTATGCCCAAGAACATAATGACAATAATGAGTTTTAAATAAAACACGAATTAATTGAAATTGTTTATTGGTAAACTTACATAATATTATATGTATTTATCGACCACTTTTTACATTCATGCGAATCATTGGAAACATATGGAAGTCATAACTAGATAGTTGTATGTGTATGTGAATACGGTATGACAATGAGCGTCTATACCACGTGACTTTCTGACTGCGTGCACGGCTAACAAAAGCCTCGATACGGGTAGGTGAAACTAGATCGTTATGTGTGTATGTTAACCATGGAAAGGCATGACTGAGTAGGGAGATATACCACAAGCGCACACGGGTAACAAAAGTGTCGATTTATGTAGGTTTATTTATCATTTATTCGTGTATTCCGAACGGATTTTGATCAAATAAAGCCCTCATACATCTACTCGTCAAGCTATTTCCTCTGCCGCTAAAGAGAAGAAAATATTTTTTCACTTTCTGTCCTTTTGAAGTCGTATCAAAAAGTCACGTGATTTAGCTACCCAGATGATGCTAGTTGCATCTACTAACCTCAACATTTACGTTCATACAGTCTGTGTTGGTCGTAATGGGCAACCAAGGGGTTGTTCCGTTTGTGAAACCAGCATTAGGTGATGTGTCCCACTGCATATAATTTCTCTCTGGGTCACGTGACTTCCCCTGTGTGACGTTAGTATGAGTTAATATATTAAGCGGCCTCATATAAAACTGCTTATTGCAATCCACGAAACATGTCATGAGTGGTTGATATTCATAAACAATAATTAAACCGACGTTAACATGCGGTTTCTTTGAAGGCGTATGTACATTTCATCTGAAACAGAAGCATATTATTAGGGATTTCATTTGTTTTTAGCTTGACACCAATCACTTTTCCAGATCGCCTCCAGTCCCTTTAAGCGGTATTCTTTTTAAGCCAAACATTTTGGGGTTGATGATCCCAAAGAACCAGTTACACGTAAATTAAACCTTTGTTCGGGCTTATCTAAACATTACATGACATCAAAACATATGATAAGAAAGGTATGGGTATATGTTTGCGATGTTGGGAAATGACCCATACTGTTTCGATCTAGGAAAACCAAATTGGCTGAAACTGTCGTAATTCTTGATGCAATCAGGTAAAGATCGGATGAAAAATGAAGGCCCTAACATCTTAACGAGACAAAAGTTAACGACGGATGGCGGACAAATCGGCATCCCATAAGCTCTGCTGGCCTCTTTGCAGATATTTATTATTTCCTTCGGTTTTAGAAATTTAAAAGGCTAGGACCTTTCATCTTATTTAACGTATTTTTTATTTCTCTTAAAAGTGTTTCACATCAGTACATTTAAAAACGCAATATATTTGATTTTCGATTATTTTCAGTCCGCCGGTTTTTTGTTTAAATCAAGATTGTGTTTTAAAGTTAGTACACAAGTCTATTTGTCCCGACGGTTAACATATGGAGGTAAACAGTCGATTTTCTCCACTTTTGTCAGTTAAAACACATTTTGCACGAGGACTTCAATTCCATCTCTATCTAAAGAAATTCAAAATATACCAAGTGTTGCGTTTTCAAATGTACTGAGTATAGTTTAAAACAAGAATTTTCATTTCTTCGTGTTCCGTTTTTCCGCAGATAATTCACTTCATTTTCATCTTTGAGATTTAGATGACCATTCCAACATATCAGAGTTTTTATTTTATACTAGCCACACCTGCTTTTTCCATCTTCAGCCTAATATTCGTCTAAAATACTCTTCCATCTTCTTACGACTCCGAACACTTCTGGCTGATTCCGTGTATATCCATGAAGATATCGCTAACATCTTTTAGACTGTAATGTATAAATATATAACAATCACTGACACATATCTAATAAAAATAAAATAAATAGGAAAAAGAAGAGTCCTTAGATGTCTGCTGGTGACCTAAACGTTTGAGAATCACCGACATGAATGTTAGTGAGAGTTTTAAACATAAAAGAAGAAAGGGAGATATGTTTTTTGTTGGGGTGTAAAATATAAAAACAGAGCAGGTTTCTAAGGAGAAACAGTTCAACCTGACTAATATCCAGTCTGAACTGTGGCACTATACTAGGAGACAGGGAATTCCAGTGGACACTATAAAGGTCCGTGGGAAGAAGGACTACTAAAGTAATCCGTCGATGATCTAGATATGATGGTATGCCATTATATAGTGTATTAGACTTGGTCTAGTATTTATAACGAGATATTTTGGAGGGATTGATAAAGATAATGGGAAATGTTATAGAACATACGTGTGAAATATATAAACAGGGCAGGTTTCTAAGGAGATACGTGTTCAACCTGACTAATAGCCAGGCTGAACTATGGCATTGGTAGTGCCACTATACTAGGGGCCAGTGAATTCCATTGGACACTGTAAAAGCAGGAATACTAAAGTAATCCGTGGATGTCTGGATCTGATGGTATGCCATTAAATGGTGTGTTCAACTGGGACTAGTGTAATGGGTGATATTATAGAAGTAGATGTAAAAATTGAACAGGAATAGGAAAAGTAGCATTCAAGGACAACAGTCAACCAAAAACAAACACAGAAACAAGGAATAACTTTAAAGATGAATAAAAAGCTAGATAAGACATCACAAAATAAAAGGGTGGACAGTAACCCATTGGAAAGGTCAGTGGCAAGAAAGTCCGCTGGGGGTTTAAACCAGGTTCTAGGGAGCACCAAACTTCATTCTTACCCTATTGGCATACACAAACGGGACAGTGTAAATAAAGATATCCCCGCCAAGGTTATAATCTCTACCAAACAATGCAGTATTAGATCTATGCGAGGGAGGTCAAGGCGTCTCCATTGTAATGAGATCAACATGTCAGTGACACTAAAGGTGAGGCTTATGTCGCGTTTTACCCAGCGAGCAGTTCGTCTTTGAACAGATTCTATCTGACTATTACCAGATTCATTGCACGGGGACCAGGGGGATAAAGCCCTGAGGGACTTCGGTGGAAACAGGAATATAATCAGACTAGGAGCCATTTATTACGAATGACTGAGACCTGTTGTCGAACAAACATTTGACTCAAGAAAGAGTTTACCCTTTAATGCCATAGAAATGGTCTATAGAGAAGCATTTCATGGTTTGCTATGTCGAACGCTTCACTAACGTCTACACGAATGAGATCAACTTGATTCCGGAGATGAATTGCTTTTCGCAGGTCATCAACAAGCCACAACACCAGTTTCTGCTCGAACTTACCCGTGAGAGTGTGCAGCAGTAGAGAGAGAGAGAGAGAAAGAGAGAGAGAGAAAGAGAGACAGACAGACAGACAGCAGACATATAGACAGACAGAAATGCAGGTAGGGACAGAGAGAGAGAGAGAGAAAGAGAGAGAGTTGGGTTTGGAAAGATATTTTTCTCCGTGCTGGAGTTTATAGAAGATATTTGAATTAGTGAAGTGTTTAGTGATATTGGTCAAGAATTTTGCACAGAGAAATGGGACGATAATTCACTGGATCGGTTTTGGGGCTCTTATAGAAGGGGGCAACATTCGCCGTCTTTCATAACTCTGGATTAGTGCCAGTCTTGAGAGATTTTCTAAAGAAAATATGCAATATAGGACAGATTTCCTTGCTAACATTCTTGAAAATGATATTTCCGATCTGCCCAGGACCAATTGCCTTATGCGGGTTTAAATTGTTCAATATCAAGAGTGGATACCTCCATATTGGGCATTTTAGTTTTTGCGTTGTATGTTGTCTTGACCTCTCCACCTTCATCAGCACTGTCTTGGAGTGTTGCATCTCACAAATAGAATTAAGTTTTAAGAGGGGACTTTGGTGTATAGACTGATGGTAATTTTGATATGATACTTTAAATTTGTGGTTTTACGATAGAGATGTTTCAAATCAAGATAGTGATTTTTGTTTTTACTATGTCCTGTTTTCTTGTATTTGTGTATGCTTTGTCACGTTTCCTGTAAAGTCGTTTCAGGTCGACTTTTGTCCAAAATAATTTATTTTTTGTTGATGCCGTTTTTTTAGGGATGAATGTTTTTGTAGCAGTGTTTTTGTGTGTGTGTGGGAGCGGTATTGAAAAGACTGCCATAATTGGTCGACATAGCAACGGTTGTAAGAATCAAGGATTTCCTTATGGAAACTACTCATGTGTACGTTGATACCATCCCAGTCCGCTCTTTTATATAGGGATATCTGGCGTGGTTTTTCGTTTTCTTGCGAGCTGATATGTTAGTGTCAATAAAGACAGCACCATTTATGCCATGTATAACCCTGACCTTATTTACAACTGTGGGATTACTGGTAAAGAATAAGTCGAGGATACAATGTTGACATGTGGGGTCTTAGACTGCCTGTCTTACACTATAAAAGTTTATCAAAACTCTATCCAGGTGTTCAAGTCATATAATAATGCATGTGTGCCGATTAAAAGTATATGTTTATTAAGGGTTTTTAAAATACCCGTGATTGAGTATGCGTAAAATGAAATATGAGTTGAGTTGGTAATCTTAATTCGACGCTTCAGTTTTTGGGGTTTGGTCTGACTGCTTCAAGCCGTTTATATTGTGTCTTTAGAGTTCGAATTCTCAAAATATATAAGTTATAGATATACCTCCTCGTCAGTAGGTCTAGAAACAGTGTACATTAGTTGTAAAATGTAGCTGTTGTTGGCGGAATAGCTACTTTAAACTTACGTCTTTCTTGGGCTCATCCAAAGTTTGATCTTCCTTCTCAAAAGATATTATTTAGGGGCTGGCGTGGCGCAGTCGGTAGCGCGGCGGATTTGTAACCGGAGGCCCCGGGATGAATCCTCCGTGGTGCCACTGAGTTCCGTCGGTGTGTTCTTGGGCAACACACTTTACCTTAGCCTCGTCGGTCGGATGGGGACGTAAACCGGGCGGTCCCGTGTATCGGTCTATCCTCCGAGCACGTTAAAGAACCATAGGAATCAATTCGATAATAAGATTAGGGCAGGTTCCCGGATTCCTATGTTTCCTTCCCCTCTCTCTGGGGCGGCTCTAAATAACCTATACTGTGTTGATGAGCCGTTAAACAACATTCAATTCAATTCAATTCAAAAGATATTAACAGCGTCTGTTCGAAACCCGTCTACACCTTTATCAAGCCAGAACCGTATCACATTCTGCATATATGATCTTACCGTACAAAGCGAAATGGTTGAGCAAAACCCGATTTTATCTTTAACGGGACACCCAACAATTAAAAGCATATGCCAAGCATTCAAATTACACCTCGTTTTAGTAATCCAGTATATTTTTTGTCTTAAACCTGTTTGAATATTATAATTAATTCTAAAACACCCGCACTATATAGCCTAGTTTAAAATATCTCGTTATATTGAACAATATATCACTGTAATTCTTGCAACGTTAGGAGAATAAGCATTTATGTTTCGTTTTCGGCCGTACAAAGTGCAGGTAACCTGAGTTCACTATTGTCAATGTGGAAAGCAAGGCACTAAGAACTATAGTATAGTTTTGTACTTGTCTGACTTGGAAAAGTCAGACGAAATTTATTTTACTTTGAATTGAAAGTTTAACTCATATATCAAAGTTATACAACTTTATAAACGGTATTGACAATAAGTTGAATGAACATAAATACACACATAATGATGAACATAATTACACATACATGGCTAGCATAATATTCAATCAAATGACTACGTAAGAAAAATGAAATACATTTCAAGGACGTTTGCAGACAGAGAAACAACGCGTTGAGGTATCAGAAGGCATTTATAGGTCCGCTTTTGCAAGCAACGACAGACGCACTATGAAGGTGGGTGGTGGGGAGGTTATGGAAAAACGGTTGACAGACCTGACTCTCCCGCAGAAAATGGCGTCTGTCTTCAATACCTCCCCAGAGGGTTATCCATGACAAGGGATATTGGTCCCCGAATTGCTAATTGGCCAGCTTCACAAACAGATCGCCTGCTTAGCCTTGTCAGAGTACTGAGAGTACCAAACGCTCCGGCTCTCTGTCTAAACATAAATCCGTTTTCCTTATTGCAACAGAAAACCCTATTTTATGTTTCTTTTTCGGCCGTACAAAGTGCAGGTAACCTGAGTTCATTATTGTCAATGTGGAAAGCAAGGCACTAAGAACTATAGTATAGTTTTGTACTTGTCTGACTTGGAAAAGTCAGACGAAATTTATTTTACTTTGAATTTGCGCATTGCGCATTGTAACGTATGCAACGTTAGAAGAGTAAGCAAAGCAATGCGAAAGATTTCAGATGTGTGCGTTATTTTCACATTTTAGGGGTATTAGAATAGAACTTCTTTACGGTGAATTATCTATAATATATCACGGTTTGTCGTTCAATTGTAAACAATAATTTGAAATTATTGTTTACAATTGAACTCCAAACCGTGATATATTAAACGATAATTCACAGTAAACGATGTTCTATTTCTTAAATAAAAGATAAAAATTGTGAGTTTTCAACTTGTCTACGTGTCACAAAATGACATTGTGTAGAGCGTTTTGTCTGTACAGTTCACTTGTCGTACTGATTGGGTGCGTTTAGGGTTTTCCCATCGGTTACTGAAAGCACTCTCGGTAACCAGCGGCTACCATCGGTCACCGTCGTTAGCCGTTGGTTCGCAGATATTTAGAACGTTGATAACCAATCGTCCCGCGACTCTACGCCTGAGGTAGTTTCGGTGGCCTCGTTGGTACCAAATATTACCATCGGTGCCATTGGTAGCCCAAAGTTAACCAACATGGTTGCCAATGGGAAAACCCTGAACGCACCCATTCTGTACCAATGACCAGCTCGTGGAGAACATGCATGATTACCGGTTTGGGCGTGGATGTTTGTATAAATTGACCATTGTTCACGGACGGCAGCGGTGGAATAATCAACAACCGAGTTGACAAATAGAACAGTTGGCGAGATGGGCGTTATCCTGGCGCGAAAATGCCCCTAACGGTGTCAACTTTTGTCCACATACTATGAGTTTGAAAAAGATTATCCCTTTGGTTTCCGATTTCGGCCAAGTATATGTCCCTTGTCCGTAGCCATTCGCAGCATCTCGGTATCACCGAAGAATGACGGAATTGGCCGACTATGTACAATCAATGCCATCGGAACTTTTTGTTAATTTCCGCAATCGATGAGGTACTGCTCGCCAGTGACCAATTATCGACCAATAATCGATAAATACGACTAAATAGGACAATTTCAATTGAATTTGCAGTTTAATAAGCACTATTGACGGTACTATTTACAGTATTCAGGTCTTGCGTGAGTATCAGGAATCATATATATATCAGACGAATACATTACAATATATACTATTTAATGATGACGTTATGCGTTTGATAACGTGGCCTGATGGTTAAAGTTTTATGCAGGGTCGGGGACGCATCATTGATATATGTGTAGATTGGATCAAACAAAACAACAGTATGTTGGGTTATCGTTGAGAATCGGACCATTGCACCTACGTTCACGCACCTTCGCAACTTCTCTATTGATTCTGAACTTATCTGAAATTGACAGAATTCGTACGAGTGGTCCGTACTCAACACATGCACGTGAATCTCGTAGTGTGTTAAAATACACGTTTAATGCTTTTTTTAAAAGAAATCGTATTGGAGAGTTACACTTACATAGAACATAGAATCATAAAAAACTACATAGGAGCCAAATTATTAGGCTAGTGAATCTCGATATTTATAAAAGGAGGATGAGTGCAGTATCCTCAATTATACAGTTTCTGATGTAAAAAGGACCGGAAAAATTACAATGAAAAATTACATATAAATATTTAAGGCACTCAGCGGGTTTGAACTCGAGACCCCTTGCATGTGAAGCGGACGCTCTACCGATATCACCATAAAAGCTAGCTCTGCGGCGAGACAGTAGTAACCCGCTTATAAACCTATATATTTACATATCCCCCTCCACCCCACTGCCCCTCAACTGAGTCCTCTTACACTGAGTTTGAAATTTTAAGTTTATTACTCAAACTGGATACATCCCCATTTAGGTTGTGCCTTTTTCATATTACATGGCTATTGAGCTATGTGAACATATTTTATACATTTTATTATACAAAACTGTATTCATGGAGGCAGCCATATTTTATAGTAAAGTTGCTGTACTTCTGGTGCACTACATTTGTAGCTCGACTATTAGAAGGAAAAGAGAGCTTATGTGCTCGCCCCTGCGTCGTTTTTTGGAACCCAAATTATGATAGCCTTTAAAATGTGTCCCATTTCACATCAAATTTTGCGAGTAATTTTGTTTAAGGTCTATAACTTTTACATTTCTTATCCTCGATCAACCAAATTTAGCCATGAGTTTCCTTATAGCATTATCTTAAGGGCTGCTTAAGTAAGTTTGTTTCCTGTAACACCTGGACTCCCATGGAATCCAAATTATGATAGGCCTTAAAATGTATCTCATATCACATCAAATGTTGCGTGTAAGCTGCGTTTACAGGTATATGTGTTATTATCTTAAACTGTGATATTTAGATATACAGATGAAAAACAACTGAAATGAGGCCACAATAAAAAATTGCTAGATTCTCATCCCCTCCCTCCCCGAGTTGCCTTTGGACCACAAATTTCTTTAAAATGATTGCAATTTTGGATTAAAACTGATAAAAAATAAAATATAAAAGTTCACACCCTGCCCCAAATTTTACTATAAAATTTTATGAGATTCTAACAATAATTTTATATCATACCGAGTTTCCATACCCACCCCGACCTCAATCCCACACCCACATTGTTTTATCCTTAAATACTGGCTATATAATGTATTTTTCTCTGAAAAATATTCTCTGAAAAATCCTATAGTCGAGCTGCGTTGTTCTCCGACAGCTCTTGTTATCAAAGGATTACGTTTACGCAAGCAGATACATCTGACATGGTACATTGACTATATTGGATCTAGTTATAATTGTCTGGATTTGATATAATGTAATATTGAATATCGATTCAGAATAAGATGCATTTGTTTAACGTTGAGAGGTAATTCTGATACATATGAATATCTAGATTGATAACATTACCTGTCTACATTCTGATACATATGAATAACTACATTGATAACATTACCTGTCTACATTCTGATACATATGAATAACTACATTGATAACATTACCAAACGATAACGGTTCAAAGTATTTTAAATAATTAGTTTACTATGTAACGATGATTGTATACGATTGTTGGGTTATGAACCGACGTCTAAAATCATGTATCGTTACAGCCTAAGCATCCAGGTGTCTAGCTAAGCCCTCTGGGTATGTAAGCCCTCGGGGTGAAACTATCTTGGTGAAACCAGCTGGCGTATAACGTGATGAGTGGGTGGAAGCGGTCCCCGTACCTGTCAGATAGTTCAGGCGTTTGAGGATGTGACGACCCCCGGGACACGTGTTTGGCCCGACAACAAACCTCAATTGCAGGCCGATCACATCATAACCTCATTGGCGGCTCATCATTATATCATCAACCCTCATAGGAGGCATTTGATGATCATCAACGTTAATAGGAGTCGCGCACCGTATTCATCAACTCACGCATCAGAGTATTAGTAACATCGTGTTATTCAGTGTTTATTTCTCTGTAACTTTATAGATAATTAGATGAGAAACATCATCAACATTTATATTTCGTGTCATGTATAGACCATCCTGTGACACTACGTCAATTGTTCTCCCATAGTTTTAAAATAATTATGTAGTCGGTGCAATATAATCAATATGTAAATACACTTTGCTTTAAGCTAGTAACTATTCAGTTTAATTGGCAAGTATGTCAGTTATGCAGACAAACTACCGGGACGCTGCAATCAAGATTGCCGTGTGTCCCTTTAAGAAGTATGTCCCCTTTTGTGGAATCCCATTGAAAGTGCATTAACAAAAGAAACTCAATAATCCTGAATAGTTTTACATGTTACTTACAGTTTAATATGTTTACACTTTTATCTAGGCGGTGCTGTACTTGAATAATAAATACTAACTTGATATTTAGTGTTTACCCTACTTTTTCAACCAATCAGTTGTCTCAGATTTTCGAATACTTGCACCATTTATTCATGAAGATTTTACTACACGTATTCTTCGCGGTGAAGAGCGTTACCTATATAGAGACTATCGATAAAACTATGGCAAACACAAAGCCGGATAATGTCTATGAAAAAGAATATGCACCATTACGAAACCGCGGTCGGTCCCTACGCTCCCTCCCTGTCGGTTTCTTAATGGTGAAGATTTCTCTTCATAGCCTCTATCCTATAAAAAGTGTGTATTGATCCACACTCAGCTTATGTCATACTCAATGTCATGTGTTTATTGTCTAATTCACATATTTATCAAGTATGTATTTATAATTCAAGGGAAGCACTGCTTAGAAAAATGTGTAAACATAATTATTATACTTAAACATTTGAGTTCTAATTTGTATCTTTTTCAAATGCAATCTCAGTGGGATTACACAAAAGGGATCATAATCTTTAACGATTACAGTTTAAGGCAATGGCCAAAATAGTCCGAATGATAGGGCAACAGACTTCTTTTTCTGCGAGGACGTCCATGATTGTTACGTTATAAATGTGATGAAGCATGCAATGATTATAATGCAAACAATACAATTAATACAGCGGAAATAAAAGTGGAACATCTACATCCATTTCCATGTTTCTGTAGTTAAGATCTGGTTTTGACGTCAGATAGTTGTGGTAGTAGTACCTACGTACCGAGTCCTATTCCTAAGCCGGACCACCGAATACACTTTTCTGTTAACGTAGAAAGGTTAAAATGCAAGCCCAGATCCAGGATTTGTCGACACAAAATATGTTATATACAACCACCATTACTGTATGTGTTATTTGTTTTAAATCTCATGTGGTGGATTTGGACACCCCTAGCACCCCACCACTCCTCCCCCACCCCACCTCCAACATCAGCACTAATTCAATTTTAAAACTGCAATGTGGTTTACTAACTTCAACGCACGTGTTTTTTTGCAATGATAGATAAAAAAGTTATATATAAAAAATATAGCAAAAATCTTCAAGTCTTGTTACCGTAACTTTGAAGGTACGAATTTGGATATTGATCGCGGCACATTGTCGCATCGTGATACACAAGTATGTACAACATTATTGGAATCGAATGATACATATGTTACAATTCGGACCAAACAGTATAGCATACAGCAGTAACCTTTAATGTCTTAGTGCGACGATGACCTTGACAGTAAGGACTTTGTTCTCGACACCTCGTCTGTTGGTGGTGAAAAGTTATGTATAGTAGTATTTGAATCGAATGACAAATAAAAACAGTGTGACCTGATCTTGAAAGTAATTAAGGGACCTTGATGTTGTTAGCGATACGTTGTGTCTCAGTGGTAGATACATGTGTATGTGTGTATAATATTATTTAAATCGAATGACAGATAAAGAAGTAGCCGGGTCATACAATTATAACCAGTGGCGTATCTGCTTATTAGCACTGCAAGCCCGAAAGACAGCTAAAATAGATTAAAATGAAGTATATATATGTATACATATATAGAAAGCTCAGAAAACTCAAACAGAAATTACCCAACTGTTGGGTGGAACTCGTTACCCTTTAACAATTATTCCTGGGTTCCATTTGTATTAATCGCTATACCTGTCACCTGACCTTGAATGTATACTCTCTCAAACCAATAGCTGTCATAGCTTGTATAATTTGGTACAAAATCCAAGATCACTTTGAGACCTATAAAGTAAACAAAAGCTCAAAGTAAAAATGTGGTGACACGTATTTTAAGAAGAACAATATTATAAACTAAGTATACATCTTGTGTATGCCTTGAACATTATTTGTGTCCACCCTAGGTAACCATGTACGATATAAATAATTTCTAGGTCTGTTCAGGTTTACCCATATAAATACGCACAAGGTCAACAGTACATACTGCCGACAGGTATGTAATATTTCAAGCGGGTTTATATTGTCCCAGATCAATACAGTGGGTTGGGGAATATAGAATCACTTGGAATAAACGTCTAAATTTAACCCATAGCGTGCCGGGCGCGATTTCAATGATGATATATGCGGCCAGTGTAAACCAGATCAGCCTGATCAAGTTTTACACTTTCGCTTCCCACCAGTACATTTCTTGTAAAGCACTCCTTTGAAACATAAATGGACTAGTCCACAATTGAAAAAGAATATTCCATTATATTAATTTGGCGCTTTAAGGGTTAAAATGAAAGGAAAATGTATATTTAGTTTCTTTATTTAGATTTACCCTTTTAGTTATACGATAGAAAAATATTTGAACTAATGGTCCTTTTACTGTGATCTTTTTAATAGTGTTTTTTACATAATTTCATTGTATCCCTGGAAGTGCAAAACTTTAAAAAGTTAACTTAATGATGATTACGTTTTTACTTTTTTACTTTTGTCCCTATCATTTATTTTAACATTTATTATAACAGCAAATATTTATATCTCAGTTTAGTGTGACAGTATGAATTCTTTGTTTAAGAAGCATATTTGTCTGAGAGGTGTTGCACTTAGTGATACATTTTGCATGGAAAAATACACCAAATCATTTCAATATTGCATAATTTATGCTTATATGATATATCTTCTAGCCTGGATTTTTTTTAAATAATCTAAAATACACAAGCTGAGCAAATTGAATTTAAACAGAAAATGATTCTTTACTACCGATGCTCCCCAAAGCACTGTACCTGGTGGGCGGGACTTGGATATCATCGATACCAAAGGCCGTAGGCCCGCGGTTTCGATATGTGTCATATCCCAAACACCAGGTTTTCTATTGGAAATATTTTATTTCTTATGTGACATGGATTTTTATGATAATGATATACATTTTGTCGAGAGATTGCACCAAACACAAACAAATTCTCACAACTTACATTTTAGGACTATCTCTCAACATCAAACGAGAAAAATATACAGCTTCATCCTATTTAGATGTGTTGTTGGAACGTAGTGTCGCTTAAAAGAGCGCATTTCATTGCATTGTTGTTAAAATGACGTCTTAACGGTTGACGTACATATTGTACAGCTTTTTAAAGACCTTCTAAATAACCAATCAACTTTGAGTATTATAATAAACCATGTTAGATCACAGTATACGGTATTTACAACCAGAGGATATGTAAAAGGTAATAAACGCAATTTAAGTAATGGGCAAACAGCATTAAATCTACAAAGTATGTAAAAGGTGTACAGTATGCTCATAAACAATCTGAGATTGATTAAATCCCTGCATGCATAAGAGAGTCAGTGATATATGCTTTGGAAAAAAAGCGAGAGGCGGGATGAAAGTGGGGGTAGAGTAGATAAATAGTTCACCTATTGCATGTGCCTCTTTAACTAAATCTTTAAAATGGTAAAATGATCCAAATATAGGATAAACTTATGTGTGGTTAGATACATCATAACCAAAGTCCCTCATTGGTGACTTGTAAAACGGACTTATCCATAGCACACCAACTTCCAAATAGGTAAAATGTGACAAGCGGGATATGATTCCTGAAAAGTTATATCGGAAATATTAGAAAATACAGGATCTGAAACGATATAAGAATACGCACACAATACGGGATCTGAAACGTTATAAAAAATGAATGATCACAAACAATATGGGTTCTGAAATATATATAATCACAGAAATTATTTCTAGATCGCTCGCACGCACACACACACACATACATACATACACACACACACACACACACACACACACATACAAACATGTTAAACTCACTATTCATACATACTCTACATAAAGTTTCATGTTAAACTCAATATTCATACATATACTCTACATAGAGTTTCATGTTAAACTCATTATTCATACATATACTCTACAACGAGTTTCATGTAAAACTCACTATTCATACATACTCTACATAGAGTTTCATGTTAAACACACTATTCATACATACTCTACATTGAGTTTCATGTTAAACTCAGTATCATACATATTCTCTACAACGAGTTTCATGTAAAACTCACTATTAATACATACTCTACATAGAGTTTCATGTTAAACTCACTATTCATATATACTCTACATAGAGTTTCATGTTAAACTCGCTATTCATACATATACTCTACATAGAGTTTCATGTTAAACTCACCATTCATACATACTCTACATAGAGTTTCATGTTAAACTCATTATTCATACATAGTCTACATAAAGTTTCATGTTAAACTCACTATTCATATATACTCTACCTAGAGTTTCATATTAAACGCACTATTCATACACATACTCGGCATAGAGTTTCATGTTAAATTCACTATTCATACATATACTCTACACAAAGTTTCATGTTATACTCACTATTCATACATATACACTACTTTCATACATACATGTATACACTACATATAGTTTCATGTTAAACTCACTATTCATACCTACTCTATTAAGAGTTTCGTGTTAAACTCACTATTTGGACATACTATATATAGCATTTTATGTTAAACTCACTGTTCATGCATACTCTACATAGAGTTTCATGTTAAACTCATTATTCATACATAGTCTACATAAAGTTTCATGTTAAACTCACTATTCATATATACTCTACATAGAGTTTCATATTAAACGCACTATTCATACACATACTCGGCATAGAGTTTCATGTTAAATTCACTATTCATACATATACTCTACACAGAGTTTCATGTTATACTCACTATTCATACATACTCTACATAGAGTTTCATGTTATATTCACTATTGATACATATACTCTACATAGAATTTCATGCTAAACTCACTATTTATACATACTCTACATAGAGTTTCATGTTATACTCACTATTCATACATACTCTACATAGAGTTTTATGTAAAACTCACTTTTCATACATACTCTAGATAGAGTTTCATGTTATACTCACTATTCATACATATACACTACTTTCATACATACATGTATACACTACATATAGTTTCATGTTAAACTCACTATTCATACCTACTCTATTAAGAGTTTCGTGTTAAACTCACTATTTGGACATACTACACTCAAGTGATATGAAAACGCAACACGGGAATTTCCGCTATATATTGTATGTACAATATGCTGCTTTTAATCGAATGGTACATGGCTACGTAAGACCTTTCCTTTTGGAAAAAATACTAAAACAACAAATAATACTGCAAATAGTATTCCTTCAATGTTTCATTATTCACAGAGTACGCGTTTGGCTCAATCATGTGAGCAAACTTAGGATGCAACATTTTGCAAACTATTTACGTTAAATACAGTACTGAACTAGCTCAATTTTTCAAAGAGCTACTTCAACATTTATGAAGTTCTTGTTACAAAGTGTAGTGTGATTAAAACGTCTACAACATCACAGTTGTGTCCTTTCTCTAGTTAACTGCAACTTTCTTTTTAAAAAACATCTTGGGATTTCTTTGGAATATTATGTGCAATTAAGTGTGCAGTATATACAATATATAGCGGAAATTCCCGTGTTGCGTTTTCATATCACTTGAGTGTATATATAGAATTTCATGTTAAACTCACTTTTCATGCATACTCTACATAGAGTTTCATGTTAAACTCATTATTCATACATACTCTACATAGAGGTTCATTTAAACTCACTATTCATACATACTCTACATTGAGGTTCATTTAAACTCATTATTCATACATATACTCTACATAGAGTTTCTTGTTAAACTCACTATTCATATATACTCTACATAGAGTTTCATGTTGAACTCATTATTCATAAATATACTCTACAACGAGTTTCATGTTAAACTCACTATACATATCTACATTGAGTTTCATGTTAAACTCACTATACATATATACTCTACATAGAGTTCTAGGTTAAACTCGCTATTCATACATAAACTCTACATAGAGTTTCATGTTAAACTCACCATTCATACATACTCTACATAGAGTTTCATGTTAAACTCATTATTCATACATACTCTACATAGAGTTTCATGTTAAATTCACTATTCATACATCTACTCTACATAGAGTTTCATGTTATACTCACTATTCAAACATACACTACATAGAGTTTCATGTTATATTCACTATTGATACATATACTCTACATAGAGTTTCATGCTAAACTCACTATTTATACATACTCTACATAGAGTTTCATGTTATACTCACTATTCATACATACTCTACATAGAGTTTCATGTTATACTCACTATTCATACATATACACTACCTACTCTATTTAGAGTTTCAAGTTAAACTCACTATTTAGACATACTCTACATAGAGTTTCATGTTAAACTCACTTTTCATTCATACTCTACATAGAGTTTCATGTTAAACTCACTAGTCATACATACTCTACATAGAGTTTCATGTTATACTCACTATTCATACATATACACTTCATAGAGTTTCATTTTAACTCACTATTCACACCTACTCTATTTAGAGTTTCAAGTTAAACTCACTATTTAGACATACTCTACATAGAGTTTCATGTTAAACTCACTTTTCATTCATACTCTACATAGAGTTTCATGTTAAACTCACTAGTCATACATACTCTACATTGAGTTTCATGTTAAACTCACTATTCATATATACTCGGCATAGAGTTTCATGTTAAACTCACTATTCATATATACTCTACATAGAGTTTCATGTTAAACTCGCTATTCATACATATACTCTACATATAGTTTCATGTTAAACTCACCATTCATACATACTCTACATAGAGTTTCATGTTAAACTCATTATTCATACATACTCTACATAGAGTTTCATGTTAAACTCATTATTCATACATAGTCTACATAAAGTTTCATGTTAAACTCACTATTCATATATACTCGGCATAGAGTTTCATGTTAAACGCACTATTCATACACATACTCTAGATAGAGTTTCATGTTAAATTCACTATTCATACATATCCTCTACATAGAGTTTCATGTTATACTCACTATTCATACATACTCTACATAGAGTTTCATGTTATATTCACTATTCATACATATACTCTTCATAGAGTTTCATGCTAAACTCACTATTCATACATACTCTACATAGAGTTTCATGTTATACTCACTATTCATACATACTCTACATAGAGTTTCATGTTATACTCACTATTCATACATATACACTACATAGAGGTTCATTTTAAACTCATTATTCATACCTACCCATTTAGAGTTTCATGTTAAACTCACTATTTAGACATACTCTACATAGAGTTTCATGTTAAACTCACTTTCCATGCATACCCTTCATAGAGTTTCATTTTAAACTCACTATTCATACATATACTCTGCATAGAATTTCATGTTAAGCATTATTCATATATACACCCTACATATAGGTTCATGTTAAACTCGCTATTCATACATACTCTGCATAGAGTTTCGTGTTAAAGTCACTATTCATACAAATACTCTACACAGAGTTTCATGTTAAACTCACTATTCATACATACTCTACATAGAGTTTCATGTTATACTCACTATTCATACATACTCTACATAGAGTTTTATGTTAAACTCACTATTCATACAAACTCTACATAGAGTTTCATGTTATACTCACTATTCATACATATACTATACATAGAGTTTCATGTTAAACTCACTATTCATACATACTCTACATAGAGTTTCATCCTAAACTCACTATTCATACATACTCTACATAGAGTTTCATGTTATACTCACTATTCATACATACTCGACATAGAGTTATATGTTAAACTCAATATTCATACATACTCTACATAGAGTTTCATCTTAAACTCACTATTCATACATATTCTACATAGTGTTTCATGTTATACTCACTATTCATACATACTCTACATAGAGTTTCATGTTATTCTCACTATTCATGCATATACTCTACATAGAGTTTCATGTAAAACTCACTTTTCATTCATACTCTACATAGAGTTTCATGTTATACTCACTATTCATACATATACACATCTTTCATACATACATGTATACTCTACATAGAATTTCATGTTAAACATGATTCATATATACACCCTACATATAGGTTCATGTTAAACTCTCTATTCATACATACACTACATAGAGTTTCGTGTTAAACTCACTATTCATTCATATACTTTACACAGAGTTTCATGCTAAACTCACTATTCATAATACTCTATATAGAGTTTCATGTTATACTCACTATTTAGGCATACTATACATAGAGTTTTATGTTAAACTCAATATTCATACATACTCTACATAGAGTGTCATGTTATACTCACTATTCATGCATATACCCTACATAGAGTTTCAGGTTAAACTCACTATTCATACATACTCTACATCGAGTTTCAAATTAAACTCACTATTCATACATACTCTACAACGAGTTTCATGTTATACTCACTATTCACACATACTTTACACAGAGTTTTATGTTAAACTCACTATTCATACATACTCTACATAGAGTTTTATGTTAAACTCACTATTCATACATACTTTACATAGTGTTTAATATAAAACTACTTTTCATGCATGCTCTACATAGAGTTTCATGTAAAACTCACTATTCATACATATGCTCTACGTGGGGTTTCATGTTAAACAATTTCAGGCTTTAATATTTTTTTAGAGTATCCCTTCAATTCGTTACCCATATATTTAAAACCATTTTCCGTCATATCTTCAAACTGATTTGGACTATTATTTATTTTTATTGGAATTTGATATTTTCAGCACTTTTATATTTCCAAGAAAACGGCATTTCTTGCCTTGGACTATATCGAGTTTTTGATTGAAAACATCGTTTCAGTAATATTTACACATACTTCTAGTTACAACAAAAGTTTGAATATATTACTTTACTGCAAAATGCAGTTTTTATGAATCAACATTACGACCTATGCAAATTCATTAAACTTTTCTACACTTTCAAAAATGTATGCCTTACCCTAGGTTTACTTTAACAAAAAATGAGAAGCTTCGTGACAGTCTCTCTCAAAGGTGTCCCAATGGACCTGTGTGGACCACGTCAGCCCACGTGACATTTTTATAGGTATTGGTTGGGCAACAAACGTGACCATGTGTCAATGTTAGAGGTAACCGTTAGTGTTAGTGTCAGAGAAAGTGTTAAAGCTGATGTGTAACCTTATTATTTCTGAACTATCTACCTTTCAGGTCCCCGGTACCATCCCCGTCGGTATCTTGAAACGACCTTGGATAAATCTGATAAACAATTGTCGTCTGCCACCACTTCAGTTCGTCCGTGCGCTCCTTTGTGGTAGGATGTCTCACGTCCAACACAAAACTTGCATAAAATACGATCACTGCTACGCCAATGATAAACAAACATCCTAGATAGTTTGATTCAAGTGACCTACGTTTCTTCGACTTAGATTTCATCTTAAAAATCACCAGAAGACTAATGATGACATTTTTTAGCTTTATTTTTCGCCACGGGTGTGTATAGGTAAACCGTCCGTGACGTCAAAGCTGTAAAAAAATAATAAATAACTAGAAATGTGTCCATAAGACACGGATGCCCCAGGTATAAGTTACTAGAACTATGAATTCGCCAAAAAAAAGTGAGAGAAGCAGTGGTGAATGGATAAAATAATAGATATACATTGCAATTATATGTGTTCAAAGTCAGTATATGCAACAATTGACCGATTGATAAATTGAGCGAAAATAGAACTTGACCTGTATTTTATAATTACAAAATGACACACCAAATATGAATTCAAAACATGGACCCTTTCAACAGTTATTGAGCGGAAACCAATTTGTCGCAGTAAATTAAGTCGAAAAGGGGTCACAACTCCTGCATAAAATGACCAACGTTGACCGAAATCGAACTTGACCTGTATTTTATAATTACAAAGTGACACACCAAATATGAATTCAAAACATGGACCGTTTCAAAAGTTATTGAGCGGAAAAGGGGCCATAACTCTTTCAGAAATTGACCGACGTCGACCTAAACCGAACTTGGCCTGTATTTTGTAATTACACAGCTACACACCAAATATTAATTACAAACATGAACCTTTTCAAAAGTTATTGAGCGGAAACCAATTTGTTGCAGAAAATTAAGTCGAAAAGGGGCCACAATTCCTGCATAAAATGAGCAAGGTTGACCGAAATCGAACTTGACCTCTATTTTATAATTACACAGCTACACACCAAATATTAATTGCAAACATGAACCCTTTCAAAAGTTATTGAGCGGAAACCAATTTGTTGCAGAAAATTAAGTCGAAAAGGGGCCACAACTCCTGTATAAAATGAGCAACGTTGACCGAAATCGAACTTGACGTGTATTTTATAATTACAAAATGACACACCAAATATGAATTCAAAATATGGATCGTTTCAAAAAGTTATTGAGCGAAAACCGGACGGACGGACGCACAGACGGACAGGGGTAACACTTAATGCCCCTTTCGGCAATTCTCGAATGCCGGGGTCATAAAAAAACATAAAACACGCTATACGTATTAATTGCAAGCCTATAAATATGTGTAAATAATGTGTGTATGTTAATAGGCATGGAGATGTATATGCATACAGGTATACACATCCTGTTAATCTTCGTTAAAATAATCATTTTATATGAATGATAATGTACGGTATGCGTCAGTAAAGACTTTCCAAAATGTATTTGATGAAATCACGTAATAATTATGTTTACGTTTCATATATTAATAAAACTTCAAGGAAGATTATCAATAATGTTGTATTCATTAATCACATCAAAAACATGACGTCATCTTAAAATAATGCACTAAGTTAAAGCCGTTGATCTCTTCAACGGTTAACAAACAACGGAGAAAGGCAGTAAATAAAATATGTAACTTGTAACGATTTCAATAAACCACTTTGTAGCATGGTTGGTGAAATTTTTTTTGACGAAATTCAATGCAAAGAATTAAATCGTTTAATTCAGAATTACTATGCCATGCTCTAACTTCCAATAAATGAAAACTCTATTGGAAGATAGAGAACGGTCTTTATTCCAAAAGGGTCACTAGGTATACATCACTATAAAACAGATAATGT
Organism: Cyrtodaria siliqua; assembly: GCA_037043455.1. NCBI lineage: Eukaryota > Metazoa > Mollusca > Bivalvia > Adapedonta > Hiatellidae > Cyrtodaria > Cyrtodaria siliqua. Next base: position 136,909 of record JAWPHD010002546.1, read on the forward strand.
ATGTGTCAGATTGTGTTGGTTATATGAAATCTGTGATGATCTACGCCAATCTCGGTGTTTAAATAAAACAACTCGCTGATACCAGCCTCTGTCTTTTGCATACTCGTAATATACGTTCCGATCAATGAAATGGAGATTAATCAGTATCGAGTTGATAGCCTCCAATGCTGTTATTAGAGAAATTAGATTCAGCATTTGAATCATTGTCTGCTGCAAACTTTTGCAATTTTAACAACAGAGGAAATAGTGTTACCGTATCTAACAAATCTCTCTTTAAGCTTTACTACATTTGTGTCCAACCACCGCCAAAGACGGAGGACTATTGGATTTGCATTTTTCGTCCCGTCGTTCCGTCATTCCATCGCCACTTCGTTTCCAACCAATATCTTTAATATTTTTAACCTGATCTTGATGAAACTGTAGGATAATAATTATGGCCATACTATCAAGACCAAGTTTGATAACCATTCAAATCGCACCTATAATGCCGGAGTTAGACCCTTTGGATTTTTAAAATTTGAAGACTTTTTAACTTTCCGCTCAATTACTTTAACATTTATAATCCATTTTCGATGAAACATGGAGAAAAATGTTTATAGCAATAGTATCTTTGCCAAGTTTGATAAACAGGTCAGATAACAGCTAAAATACCGGAGTTATGGCCCTTGTTTTTTTGTAAAAAAAATAATAAAAAAAGACGTATTTTCGATTTCCGCTCAATAAATTTAGCATTTATAATCCGATCTTGATGAAACACCTTCCTCTCCTTCCGTACCACAGGCTAAATTATTAACCCTCACCTAACCTTTATCAGTACGGGAGCAGACAAGTCATTTCACGTGCTTGAACCGCATAACTCAAACATAACTAATTGGTGTTGGAGGCAACGTAGTTCCCATTTTGCAAGCACGTGCAGATGCGCGGATTTTATAGTAATCTTTTTAGAAACACTAGTTTAAAGCTTATACTAGATGGCAAAGAAAGCAAATCATATCAGAAGTCAGTTATTATGTCGGAGATTCATCAAACAATCGTGTTGACAGGTTTTATTGAGATATCATAGTCGGAAATCGCGGTACAAATGCGAAGATCGAAAAAAACTAGTTTTTGTTTTCTTCGAAATTGCCAATGTTTCAAAACGGGTACAAAAATTGCATATTCTTAAATATTGTTGAAATTCCCAGGAGTAGAAGATCATTATCTGATCTACTTTTTTTGAAAATTTCTTATTTGTTCGTGAATATACATTTTGCGTGCCCGTTTTGAAAGTTGGTACCTGCATTTCACTCTTTCAGAGGCTATTCAAAATGGCGACGACACAAAAAAACACCCAGCCAAGGGCCAGTCAGTCGCACGCCATAAACCCTCATTTCTCCCTGGTCAAGTTCGCACTGTCACTATAACTAAATTGTGAATTGAACTGAACTGCTGTATTTCCATTGCCACAGTCCAAACGATGTGCTAAAAATAGCTCACACACACGGTGTACACGTATTCAAAGGTCAAATTATGCAGATGCATGCATACTGAGTTACACACAGACATTTGTACAGGAGTGGAATTAAGTTGTTAGACCTTTATCGAAACAGTGATCGTATATAATTCCAAGTTTTACATGACTGACTTGAGTGAGTGCGTAATTTACAATAGATCTATCATCTATGTCGGAGAATTAGTGAAACACACCAAGCTGGCAAGCAAATGAAATGGGGTCATGGCATGGATTGTCTGATTGTCTGTAGCCTGTGTAGGGATTTGTGTAAGTAAATACACTTTTAATTACTGTACTGTAGTGTAGGACAAGTGTTTAACATCGAAACATATGAAATGGTGGTGTTCATATATATTAACTTAATTCTGATCATTTTTAGAACACATGAGTGATGAATGATTGATGAAAATGTAAGCCTTGAAAATACTGCTTATTCATGAATGCCAGTCTTACATTTTGGACAGTATCCAGAAAGTCCAGTTGTGTTTTAAGAAAACTATTATGAAAAGCTAGCATTGATAGCATTAAGAAAGTTGAACATAGTTATTAATATTAAAATTAAATGGATCAATATGTTATTTTTCAGGTCTGTTTAAATGAGGCAGTGTCAGTGTGCATTGTGTTACCACAGCCTGTTTTCACAGTCATTTCCCAGTCTCACAGTAATCTGTATAACTACATCAAGAGCCTTGTGTAAGCCAGTGTGTAGGTAAGCACAATTTCAAAAAATCTATGAATTTATCAATGTATATATGTGGCATTGTAGACCTGCACTTAGTCTCAGACTTCTTATACTAAAAATAAACAAGAGATCAATGACCTTGAAGCTCTACTGATTGATTTTGATTTCAGGAAGTAGTCGCTACAAACTGTTTTTTGAAAATCTATTTTTAGCCGTGGTGGCCATCTTGAATTTTCGGCCGACCTGAAATTTTGCTAGGATCAATTAGACATCAAGAGCAACATTCCTGTGAAGTTTCATGAAAATCCGTCAAGTAGTTTCAGAGGAGTAGTCGCTACAAGTTTTCATTATATAACTCTATGTAAACAAAGATGGCCACTGACAGCCATGTTTAACATTGAATCAAAATAATGTTCAACTCGGATAACCATCATGTCATGCTGATCATTTTAGAAAAAGTCCCATATCAATATCTCTTATAGTTTTCAAGAAGTAGGCGCTACAAACTTATTTTTTAAATATCTATTTTTAGCCATGGCGGCCATCTTGAATTTCCGGCCGACCTGAAAGTTTGCTAAGATCAATTAGACACCAAGAGCAACATTCGTGTGAAGTTTCATGAAAATCCGTCAAGTAGTTTCAGAGGAGTAGTCGCTACAAGTTATCATTATATAACTCTATGTAAACAAACATGGCCACTGGCAGCCATGTTTAACATCGAATCAAAATAATGTTCGACTTGAATAACCATCATGTCATGCTGATCATTTTAGAAAAAGTCCCATATCAATATCACTTATAGTTTTCAAGAAGTAGTCGCTACAAACTTGTATTTTGAAAATCTATTTTTAGCCATGGCGGCCATGTTGAATTTCCGGCTGACCTGAAATTTTGCAAGGATCAATTAGTCATCAAGAGCAACATTCGTGTGAAGTTTCATGAAAATCCGTCAAGTATGTTCAAAGGAGTAGTCGCTACAAGTTATCATTATATAACTCTATGTAAACAAAGATGGCCACTGGCAGCCGTGTTTAACGTCGAATCAAAACAATGTTCGACTCGGAAAACCATCATGTCATGCTGATAATTTTAGAAAAAGTCCCATATCAATATCTCTTATAGTTTTCAAGAAGTAGTCGCTACAAACTTATTTTTTAAAAATCTATTTTTAGCCGTGGCGGCCATCTTGAATTTCCGGCCGACCTGAAATTTTGCTAGGATCAATTAGACATCAAGAGCAACATTCCTGTGAAGTTTCATGAAAATCCGTCAAGTAGTTTTAGAGGTGTAGTCGCTACAAGTTTTCATTATATAACTCTATGTAAACAAAGATGGCCGCTGGCAGCCATGTTTAACTTCGAATCAAAACGATTTTCGACAAGGACCAATATCATGTCATGCTGATCATTTTAGAAAAAGTCCCATATCAATATCTTTTATAGTTTTCAAGAAGTAGTCGTTACAAACTTGTTTTTTAAAACCTATTTTTAGATTTGGCGGCCATCTTGGATTTCACATCTCTATGAATTTTTGCTAGGATCAACTAGACTTCATGGGCAACATTTCTGTAAAGTTTCATGAAATCCATTCAGTAGTTTCAGAGGAGTAGTCGCTACAAAATAAAGTTTACGGACAGACGGACGGACGGACGGACGACGGACACCGCACCACGGCATAAGCTCTGCTGATCTCTGATCAGTAGAACTAAAAATGAATAAATGGTGTTTTACAGCACATCGACACATAAATAGGTCATATTGTCCATAGTACGGATGTAAAATGAATCGAACAAGATAAAAACACCCTTGTATTACATCTAAAATATTAAACTTAACCAGGACCCTGACTTAACATAATGTGCATTGACCCAGCGATAGCATGGCGTACGATAACAATCTGGAGCTTTCGGGTTCAAGTCACACATGCACCACTGAGTTTCGTCTGTGTTTTCGGGCAATACACCACCTTCCCTCAGCCTTGTTTGTTGTCCAGATTGGGATTGAAACTGGGGGTTCTCTATCCTTCGAGCACCATAAAGAACCTTAGAAATATATTCATTAGTAAGAATACGGCAGGTTCTCAAATTCCTATCATATGTGTCCTCCTTCCCCTCTCTCTGGGGCGGCTCTAAATAAGGTATACCGGTAAAGTGTTGATCAGCCGAAAACAATTTTTTTTTAATTCATCTTACATGTAACATTTTTTTCTAAAATCACTATTCATCTACATATTTCAATTCTACAACTTGTTAACTATTTAAGTTGAAACGAAATCTGGTTACGGTAAACAAAAGATGTAACATTTTTTAATTTTCCTATGTGCCCTTCCCCTCTCTCAAGGGCGGCTCTAAATGACATATGTCTTGTTGATCCAACTTAGGTCAGAGTTATTTTGGTGTTTTTTTTCGGTTCTTAGACCCTCCGACCCAATTTTTTAAAGTTTTTTTTTTAACACAAATAACTGGTAAGCAAAGTAACCGGTGATACCCATATTTTGGTCCTGCATTTGAAACCACCAGTGATCATGTTTAAAAATTAAAGTAAAATTAGAAGTTTTATAGGTTTTTTCTGGTCATTGTTTCCACTATGTTCTGTTCAATTTATATTCTTATTAAAAATGTTCTATAGTCACTTTTTATTCATCTATTTCAACTCACCAACTTGTTATCTATTTAAATTGAAAGAAAAATATGTATGGTTAAACAGAATCTGTATCATTTTTATTTTTCAGAGTCCCTGATGTCCTGAGATGCTGGGAAATTGTACTGAAGTCAAAAAATATGGGAGGATGTTATTGAAACGAGTGTCTAGTCACATATATATTATAATAAATGTTTACAACATAATCAACCGAATCAGAAATACTTAAACGAACAAGAATAGAATAATGCGACGGTGTACAATATTATTACTATTTTTTTTGAATCATTAATACCTCATATGGACAGTACTTGCATCAACTTCAAGAAAAATATGTCTAGTAACATTTGTGACTTGAGGTATTAAGGTTATCTGGACCCACTAATTTCGAAATTCCCAGGATCACCAGTTCAGCAAAATATCATATCAACATACATGTCTGACTGTTGACAGAGGTGGATCGATGTCGACTTTAACTGAACAGTTCATTGGAGTGGCTCAAAATAAGGGCTAATACGAAAATATAAATGTGTTTCTGTTAATCTGACCGACCATGCCCAATTTCTTTATTGGATTAAAATTTTGTTTTCTGAATTTTATTGGATTATAAAGTTTGTGGAATAACAGATGGCAGGAGGTGTGTATTACTGGTTCTACCCAGAAAAGTGGGTGGTCTGTCTCCGCCAAAAAAACAACAAACAGATACATGTATATATATAACCCCACATATGTTGAAAATGACTTGCACCATATAAACAATACAGGCGGAGAGGTGCGCATATTAAAGGGACATGCAGCATTCTTTTTTTTTTAAACGCCAAAATGTTATAATTTGATTTATGCAAGCGTGTGTAAAATCAATTCTTGATTAATCAATCGAGGTGCAAATTTTAATGCTTGATAAATACTTGATAAATGCTGCGTGTCCCTTTAATAAATAAAAACAATTATTGTATGATGCAATTTAATTTTTTATGTAATACCCTTTATATTGGGATGTTTTGATGTAAATATTTGAAATAAAATGTTTTAAATCAAATAAATAATTCATTTTGATATCGGACTTGTTACATATTTTTTACTTAGTCATGAAAGATAATATTTAAGGCCTTAATATGTACCTTAAATGTTTATTGTTTACCATCGAATGGTGAGGCGGCATAAGGTGTTAGTTATCTGTGCGTCTATATCCTTCCACACTTTTTAACCAATCTTTTCGAAACTTTACATGATCTTTATCTATAGCATATCGATTTTGCATCAAAATAAAATTTATTTATGAATATATATTCTTGCATTGTACAATTTTCCACGGATTGTTTTCAGTGCGGTCATTCAAGTCCCATGGACATATTGAGTAATGGAAATGTTCGGTTGCCTTTTTTATATTTGTATACATTCTCGTTTTCACCTCTCACCGCTGCGGGTTCAATTCCCACTGGGAGCTCAACTTGTAGGTGAGAAAGTGTCGATTCTTACAGATAGCAGAAAGTACACAGTACTGGTTCTACCCAGGAAATATGGCCTAAAATGTGCTATAATGACATAAAACACAATTCAACTTTAAAAATATAAAGTAAAAAAAATGGCCTTCTTTACTTTCCTTCGATGCTATCAGTATAAGTATTACGACAGTGTTTCTGTCTGATAAAAATATCATCTTAGGTTTCAACCGACACATGGTCTATATTTAAACTAATACAAGTAAGATGGGGCCCTCAAACCCTTTTATGTGTGGGTAATATATTCCACGGTTGATTCATGATACTAGCATGGAACAGCTACAGTACATATGACAGTGCTGAGTGCAGTTGCGGATGAATTCATTTGAATATTTAACGGCTCATAAACACAGTACAGGCTATTTAGAGCCGCCCCAGAGAGAGGGGAAGGATACATAGGAATCCGGGAACTGTGCCCTGCTCTTATTATCGAATAGATTCCTATGGTTCTTTAACATGCTCGGATGATAGACCTATACGCGGGACCACCCGGTTTACGTCCCCATCCGACGGACGAGGCTAAGGGAAAGTGTCTTGCCCAAGAACACACCGACAAAACTCAGTGGCACCATCTCCGGTTACAAATCCGCTGCGCTACTGACTGCGCCAAGTTGCGGATGACAATTAGACACTGGATAGTCTAGTCAAAAACACAGCAACAAATATATTATCTGAATATGTTTAAGAATGTATGCTTGCATTGCAAGAGCTTTCAAAAACAGACTTTCATGATTTTAGTTGGGGTGGGATTGGGATGGGGCGCATCCTTTTAAATCTCAGCTCAGATGCATTCCCCCTCCTTCTCTCCACCCCAACTCTCATCTTGAACAGTAGCGATTGTTACGTATTAGAGGGTGCCCAATACTACCTGCTCCATCGAATACGCGCCTGCAGTTCTTGCGAGGATAGTCGAGTCAAAATTACAGTTGAGTCAAACAATTCGTATTTTCGTGTACTTTAGATAAAGAAATAACATGCTTTTCGTGACATGCAGCAAAATTCATGCCGAAAATCACGAAATTTAAAGCGCAAATGAAATTTCATGATCAAAATTTGTCACAATTTGCCAAATTGTGAGTTTTTAAAAATTCAAAATGGCGGACCTTTTTTTTTTTTTGACGTTGCCGAAAGATGACGTACTACTTTTCGTTGTCAAGCGTGGTTGCGATATTTGAAAGATGTAGGAAAATATCAAGGCTGCTCCCCTACTGTATTACCGCAAGAAAAATGAGTTCGAAGGAGCTACTATCTCATACATAACCCCTTCTTATAGCTATAACCCAACTTCCTCTCTTTCCGTACCACAGGCTAAATTATTATCCTTCACCTAGCCTTTCTTACCGCAAGATAAATGAGTTCGAAGGAGCTACTATCTCATACATAACCCTTTCTTATAGATATAGCCCACCTTCCTCTCCTTCCATACCACAGGCTAAATTATTATCCTTCACCTAACCTTTCTTACCGCAAGATAATTGAGTTCGAAGGAGCTACTAGTATCTCATACATAACCCTTCTTATAGCTATAACCCATCTTCCTCTCCTTCTGTACCACAGGTTAAATTATTATCCTTCACCTAACCTTTCTTACCGCAAGATGAATGAGTTCGAAGGAGCTACTATCTCATACATAACCCCTTCTTATAGCTATAACCCATCTTCCTCTCCTTCCGTACCACAGGCTAAAGTATTATCCTTCACCTAGCCTTTCTTACCGCAAGATAATGAGTTCGAAGGAGCTTATTCATACATAACCCCTTCTTATAGATATAACCCAACTTCCTCCCCACCGTACCACAGGCTAAATTATTATCCCTCACCTAACCCATCTTACCGCAAGATAAATGATATTTCCCGCGTCTGTCCCCTCCTAACCGTTGTCTTAACATACCTCACCTATCCCAGTAAGCTATAGAAGCTATACCGTGCACATTACCTCTCCTCGCCGCAAGTTAAAGAAGCTTACCGCGCACCTTACCCCTCCTCGCCGCAAGTTAAAGTAGCTATTCCGCAACTAACGTCTCCTTATCGCAAGCTAAATGAGCTATCTTGTTACCGCAGATCAAAGCAGATAAGATTGGAGTTTCTTCCTCCTAACCAAAAGCTAATGTTTGCTATTTCGCAAGTTCCCCGTCCTTACCGCAATAAATACTGATAAAGGTGATCCTTTGAGAGCAACAAACACAATTCAGAGAATAAAGCAGCAGACTCGGTTTTATTGAGTCTGTTCATGAGAAGTAATGAAAGAAGCAACACTTCTCACGCCCCCTAGCACCGGCTTAAGCGGTATTCTACTTTAAAGCCACCTATATTGGGTTCGTTGGTCCCAAAGGACCAGTAAAAAATAACACTACTGATTCGTAGCACGGGGAGACTTTTTACAGCCGCCACACTGCACTAAACGAACGCTAGTGTGCATGTTAATAAATACTGATAAAGGTGACTCTCTTGGGCGATCAAATTGTCGTTTAACCATTTCATGAACAATGACAGTAACTATTATAATTTGAAATGAATTTTAGATTCATACGTTTTAACTCTTAGCATTGTAAAATATTAAAATCTATTGAATTTATTGTAATTTGCTAATGACACGTTTTCAAAGTGTCTCTAATAAACATAGCTTGCATTATATCGCGCAATGACGCACATACAATTGATTCATGTGGTAATTTCGTGGGATAGGCGGTAAATAAAATATTTAATCTTTATTGCCATTATTTGAAATTGAATATTCGTCTGGCTATGCAGTATAATGGTAGTTTGTTCTGGTGACAATCAAAACGTGCTTGTCATGCTTTCACGTCAATTCATGCAATAATTAATTCATCAACTACCCGTATTGTGTAACCACAACATCGTTGCATCTATTGTAACAACCGTACTTTGGGCCAGTCGGTTTGTATGACTCGTGTTTCATGAATAATCCATGTCTACTGTCGCAGTCTCATGATCAACAAACATATCATACACGGTTGGTAATCAGTGGTGCTACCTCCGTTTGGATGTATATGCACAAGTGCTCCATCCCACTTCCGACGTAGTTCCAACGCCAAAAATGAAAGTAAAGAAGGTGGATATGCTTTGCTGTTTCTTCGTGGTTTTTTTATTTGCCTTAATATGACAAATCCGGGAGTGCAGTTCCGTGTGCTTGTGTGTGAGCTTCGCGCACAATCCAAATGTTCTCAAAATATGCCGAATATGACGCCAGGGACTTTTAGCCCGTTCGAACTTTGCACTTTGTTTCTCAACTTGATCGTCGTCACTGATGTTTTCCGCATGTTTTGTCCTATTTACGCTACATATCGACATGAACATATCAAATATCAACCATTTGGTGTCCACATATTGTCTGATGACGTTTCACGCTCTCAAATTACATTAGATTCGGGGTGATATAATTCTTGCAATATACGAACATTTTCTAGTTTGTATGCATCAATCTTTATACTCTAATATACAACTCTGTGGCAACTAACATCAACTAAAATCACTATACATTTGATTGGTAGTTACTGCAATTACTAAACAACTCTATGACAGTTAAAGGAATTACTATAAAACTCTATGGCAGTCTCTGTAATTACTATAAAACTCTATGGCAGTCTCTGAAATTACTATAAAACTCTAAGGCAGTTACTGGGATTACTATTAAACTCTATGGCAGTTACTTGGATTACTATAAAACTCTATGGCAGTCTCTGAAATTACTATAAAATACCTTGGATTTCTATAAAACTCTATGGCAGTCTCTGAAATTACTACAAAACTATATGTCAGCTACTGGGATTACTATAAAACTCTATGGCAGTCTCTGAAATTACTATAAAACTTTATGGCAATTACTTGGATTAATATAAAACTCTATGGCAGTCTCTGAAATTACTGTAAAACTCCATGGCATTACTACAAAATCTAAGGCAGTCTCTGAAATGACTATAAAACTCTATGGCAGTTTCTGAAATTACTATAAAACTCTATGGCAGTCTCTGAAATTGCTTTAAAACTCTCTGGCAGTTTCTGAAATTATCATAATTTCTGTACTACTTTTACAGTACATTGCAGCTGTGATCTAAATAAAAAACAGTAAGCTGTGGGCTTCTGACATAATTTTTTGCGAAATCAGTCATGTCTCCAAACAAGGGGTCCACCTCCGTGTAATTTGATATATCGTAGCCGAAATCTCTCATGGGGGACGTAAAGAAGGGGCTCAACCATATCGCTCAAACACTGAGAACACAAGAAAGCCTTGAAATGATACCTGAAAAGGATTATGATAATAATATTGTTATAGACAGCATCATACTGTCCAAATGTTAACATATAAGAGCAATTAAACGCCATCTAAAAAAAAGCATAATATGTCGACATTGCATGATCATATTGCTCCGAAAGTAATGTAGTTTGAGAGCAGCGAAAGGCTGTCTGAAAACGTAAACAAATATCGACATTTACAGGATCCTATTGCCTTCGGTTTAATGTAGTTTGAGAGCAGTGACACATTGTCTGACATTTAAACATATATCGACTTTTGCAGGATCATATTGCTTTCGGGTTAATGTAGTTTGAGAGCAGTGACACCATGTCTGAAATTTAAACATATATCGACTTTTGCAGGATCATATTGCCCCGAAGTTAACGTAGTTTGAGAGCAGTGACACATTGTCAGAAATTAAACATATATCGTTATTTGCAAGATCATATTGCTCCGAAGTTAATGTCGTTTGAGAGCAGTGACACACTCTGAAATTTAAACATATAAGCAGCCGCCGCTAGGGCGCTTTCGACTATATCATATGAAAGCACATATCAAATGATTGTAAAATTATATTCTATTTCATTGGTGACACATTAATTTTTCCGAGAAATTTGACGCGAAGTTGATCTTTCCCATGGTGAAAGCCTATTTTCCCATGGGAAAGGGTCTTTCCCATGGGACAATATATTCCCATGGGAAATGATTTGGGCAGTTTTCCCATGGGAAAAACAGAAAGTATTTATCTTTCAATATAATGTCAAAATAGTATGCGGCTTTCATATTTAGGGTCTATGATGAAGTTTTACAGTGATACGAGCACTTTGATATTTTCCCATGGGAATATTTTCCCAATATTGTAATTTGGGAAAATGAGTTATTTCTTAATAGCTAAAACAACACTTCAAAGCTTGGAAACATCTTCCATTGCAGTGTTGACAATTAAATATGCCATTATGTTTATAATTTAATGAAATAAAAACTTTCTCAAAATAAAATGGGAAAATTCTCCCAAATTGTTTTTGGGAAAATTTTCCCAAATGTATTAGGAAAATTTTCCCAAATTGTTTTGGGAAAATTCTCCCATTTTTCGACTGGGAAAATTCTCTAAATAATTTTAAAGGAAATGAAAAAGGAAACAAATCTTCCAAATAAGTACAAGTCATAATATCAAACCAAAAAAAAACACAAAAACAACAACAAGAGGCACAAGAGGGCCTGTATAAGCTCTACTGGCTAACATGGCTCTTATACCATCAATGAAGCGAGTGACGAGTGACTGCCATTTACGTTTTTTGAAAGTTTTGGGCAAAAAACAGCTTTTTAACTAACTCAAGGGCCATAACTAAAGAATCTGGTAAAATTTGATAAAGATCAGATGAAAAATGAAGGCCCTACCGTATTAACGAGGCAAAATATAGCATTTTTAACTAAATCAAGAGCCATAATTCCTGTTACTGGTCCGACTGGTCCAACATAGAGCTAAATAAAAATAAAAAATAATAATAATTTAAAATAAAAAATTAACAAAAACAAAAATATATGAAAAAATAAATATAAACAAGAAATGTCACAGTAACAAATACCCCCGAAGTGACCTGTAAGTGTGACCTTGACCTTGGATCAATATGAAACCAACAGATATATTTAAAAATAATTTAAAAAATATATATATTAAGACAAAATAATAATAATAAAAAATAGTCACACAAATATCTGAAATACAATTAACAAAAAAAATCACAAAAAAAAAATATTAAAAACAAAATGAATGAAAACAAAATTAATGAAAAACAAAAAAATAAATAAATAATTAAACAAGAAATATCACTGTTAGTGATAAATGTGTCCTTTGACCTCTAAGTATGACCTTGACCTTGGAGCCATTGACCTGGATTTTGTGCACGACACATCATTTGGTTGAGGTGAGTTATTTGAAAAACCGTCCAGGCATGCAAAAGTTATTGATCGGGACACGATTTGACCTTTGACCTCTAAGTGTGACCCTGACCTTGGGGCCACAGACCTGGATTTTGTGCGCGACACATCGTCATAATATCGATTTTGCAGAATCATATTGCCCCGAAGTTAATGTGTGAGCGTCGTGAAACTATATCTTAAAATGTTGCATAATACTGAAAGCACGGTTCTTAACTCGCAAACTAGATAAATTTCGTATATTGACAGAAGCATATCACCCCGAAATTAATTTAGTTTGACATTCGTGGAACGCTATCTGAAATGTAAACATAATATATCGGCATTTGGAGGATTATACATATATTGCCCCGAAATCAATGTAGTTTAGGAGCAATAAAATGCTATCTGAAAAATATGCATAACATATTGATATATATAGGATCATTTCAGTTCGAACATTGAATTTGAAAGTCGTGAAACAATATCTTAAAATGATGCATACAAACTAGAAAATGTTGGTTTATTGCAAGAATTATATCACCCCGAATCTAATGTAATTTGAGAGCGTGAAACGAAATGTATGCATATACAGGATACTATCGCCCGAAAATGTAGCTTGAAAGCATCGAAAGATAACTGAAACGAATACACTAAGGCTATTCAAGATCAAACCGGTTAACGTTTGGAGAGTTTTGATATAATACATATACCTGGTGTTAATGGGGAAAGGCACGGTAATTCACGTAGACAATCGGTACAATAATACTCAAACATTTATACATCCAGTATTATTGTTTATATTTACCAGAGCTGAAATCGTAGGACTTAATGTAGTTTAACGAGTCATCAACACATTATAAACAACTGATACATAGGAATCCGGAAGCCTGCATTACTCTTACTAACGAATAGATTCCTATGGTTCGCTGTTGTGCTCGGTGGATAGCCTCCGATACAAGGGACCGCCCGGTTTACGTTTCTGTGTGGCTTGAATCCGGATCCTACGGATTACAAATCATGCTATCCATGTAAGAGGAAAAGTGTCGTAGTACTGACAGACCTTATATATTACGGATATGCCGTTTATGGTACAACAGGCCTTATATAGTATGGGCAGGTGTTTCATAATATGTCACGCCGTATATCGTATGGGCAGGTCATATATAGTTTGAACATGCCTTGTATAGAATGGACATTTCTTATACAGTATGGGCATTCCGTATATAGTATGAACAGGTCTTATATACTATGGGCAGGCCTTATATAAAATTGCACGTCCTATATAGTATGGACAGGTCTTATATACCATGGCACGATTTATTTAATATGGGCAGGCCTTATACAGAAAGGCACGCCTTACATAGTACGGACAGGCCTTACATAGAATGCCTTATATAGTATGGGCAGGCATTAAATAGTATGGGACGACTTCTATAGTGAGGACATGCCTTATATAGTACGGACAGGCCTTATATAGGATGGGCGCGCCTTATTTAGTATGGGCAGGCCTTATATAGTATGGCACGCCTTATATAGTATGGACAGGCCTTATATAGTATTGGAAGACTTCTATAGTGAAGACATGCCTTATATAGTACGTGCAAGCCTTATATAGTAAAGCACGCCTTATATTATATTATATTGTCAGGTCTTATATAATATGGATAGGCCTTTTATAGTATGGCCAGACCTTATATATTATGAACAGGTCTTATATAGTACGGGCAGGCCTTATATAGTATTGCATGCCTTATATAACATGTTCAGGCCTTATATAGTACAGGCAGGCCTTATTTAATACGGGCAGGCCTTATATAGTACGGGCAGGCCTTATATAGTACGGGCATGCCTTATATAGTACGGGCATGTCGTATATAGTATGACACGCCTTATATAATGTGGTCAGGCCTTCCATAGTACGGACAGGGCTTATGTAGTATGGACATGCCACATATAGTATGGACATGTCTTATATAGAATGGACAGGCCTTATATAGAATGGTTACGCCACATATAGTACAGACAGGCCTTATATAGAATGGACATGCCTTTTATAGCATGACGGTAGAAGATTCTTACACCGTAAAAAACTAGGGCTGTGTTAATCGGTTTGCTCTCAACTTTGAAATGTGCAACCATTATCTTATGTCTGCCTTCAAGTGACAAGATTGGAACATGTTTATGACTTCTGCCATGTTTGGATGCCACTGGGTGATTTTCGAGGAAGATATGACAATTTGGAAATGGGTAGGAATACAGTTGAATTATTTGTGAAATGGAGTTAATTTTGAGGGGTGCTGAAAAAGACTGGATTTGTTTGTGTGTATTTTCTGAGCTTCAGAGGAAGGTTTGCAGATTGATTTAAAGAAAGACCAATGATCATTTTACAATATGTTTGCAGTGGTCAACAAGTGACGGTTTCTAGATATATTATATATTGTTGATAAATTTACCAGTGAGACGCTATATAGTATGAACAGACGTACCTTATATAGTATGTACATGTCTTATATAGTATGGACAGGCCTTACATAGTATGGACATGTTATTACAGTATGGGCATGCCTTATATAGTATGGACATGCCTTAAATAGTATGGGCATGCCTTATATAGTATGGGCATGCCTTATATAGTATGGACATGCCTTATATAGTATGGACATGCCTTATATAGTATGGACAGGCCTTATTTTGTATGGACATGCCTTAAATAATATGGACAGGCCTTATATAGTATGTACATGCCTTATATAGTATGGACATGCCTTATATAATATTGACAGGCTTTATCTTGTATGGACATGCCTTAAATAATATGGACAGGCCTTATATAGTATGGACATGCCTTATATAGTATTGACATGCCTTATATAGTATTGACATGCCTTATATAGTATGGACATGCCTTATGTAGTATGGGCATGCCTTATACAGTATGGGCATGCCTTATATAGTATGGGCATGCCTTATATAGTATGGACATGCCTTATATAGCATGGACATGCCTTAAATAATATGGATAGGCCTTATATAGTATGAGCATGCCTTATATAGTATGGGAATGCCTTATATAGTATGGACAAGCCTTATATAGTATGGACATACCTTAAATAATATGGACAGGCCTTATATATTATGGACATGCCTTAAATAATATGGACAGCCCTTATATAGCGTGGAGAGGAAATATATAGTATGACCAGGACTTATATAGTACGGACAGGCTTTATATTTTATGGGCATGCCTTATATAGTATCGGCATGCCTAATATAGTATGGACATGCCTTATATAGTATGGACATGCCTTATATAGTATTAACAAGCCTTATATAGTAGGCCCAGTCTTTATTTAGGCCTTACATGGTATGGACATGTCCTTACAGTACGGGCATGCCTATATAGTATGGACATGCCTTATTTAGTATGGACAAACCTTATATAATATTGACATGCCTTATATAGTATGGACATGTTATTACTCTATGAGCATGCCTTATATAGTATGGACATGCCTAATATAGTATGGACATGCCTTATATAGTATGGACAGGCCTTATATAGTCCGGACAGGCCTTATATAATATGGACATGCCTTATATAGTATGAACATGCCTTATGTAGTATGGACATGCCTTTTGTAGTATGGACAGGCCTTATGTAGTATGGGCATGCCTTATATAGTATGGGCATGCCTTATATAGTATGGACATGCTTTATGTAGTATGGACGAGCCTTATATAGTATGGACATGCCTTAAACAGTATGGACATGCCTTATGTAGTATGGACATGCCTTATATAGTATGGACATATTATTACAGTATGGACATGCCTTATATAGTATGGACATGTTATTGCCGTATGGGCATACCTTATATAGTATGAACATGCCTTATATAGTATGGACAGACCTTATATAGTATGGACAGGCCTTATATAGTATGGACATGCATTATATAGTATTGACATGCCTTATATAGTATGGACATGCCTTATATAGTATGGACAGTCCTTATATAGTCCGGACAGGCCTTATATATTATGGACATGCCTTATATAGTATGGACATGCCTTATATAGAAAGGACAGGCCTTATATAGTCCGAACAGGCCTTATATAGTATGGACATGCCTTATATAGTATGGGCAGGCTTTATATAATATGTGTTGGCTATATAGTATGGCCATGCCTTATATAGTATTTGCTGTATCCATGTCTTGGTCAGCACATGCTGTATCCATGTTTTGGTCTGCCCATACCGTGTCCATATCACGGTCTGTCCATGCTGTATTCATGTCTCGGCTTGCCCATGCTGTATATATGTCTCGGTCTGCCTATACCGTGTCTATGTCACGGTCTGTCCATGCTGTATTCATGTCTCGGTCTGCCCATGCTGTATCCATGAATTGGTCAGCACATGCTATGCCCATTTCTCGGCCTGTCCATACTGTATCCATGTCTCAGTTTATCCTTGCTGTTTCCATGTCTCGGCCTCCCCATGCTGTATCCATGTCTCGGCCTGTCCATACTGTATCCATGTCTCGGTCTGTCCTTGCTGAATCCTTATCTCGGCCTGCCCATGCTCTATCCATGTCTCCGGCTGCCCATACTGTATACATGTCTCGGTCTGTACTTGCTGTATCCATGTCTCGGCCTGCCCATGCTGTAACTATGTCTCGGCATGTCCGTACTGTATCCATGTCGCGGTCTGTCCTTGCTATATCCATGTCTCGGCCTGCCTATACTCTATCCATGTCTCGGTCTGCCCATACTGTATACGCGTCTCGGCCTGCCCATACTGTATACTTGTTTCGGCCTGTCCATAGAGTATCCGTGTCTTTGTCTGCCCATACTGTATCCATGTCTTGGTCTGTCCATGACGTATCCATTTTTCGGTGTGCCCCATACTGTATACATGTCTCTGCCCATATTGTATCCATGTCTCGGCCTGCCAATACTGTATCCATGTATCGGTCTCCCATGCTGTATCCATGTCTCGGTCTGCACATACTGTGTAATACAAAGTCAGCAATCGTCCTAAATTAGTCCAATAATGTCCCATACAAGATGTAAAGCCGTGCAGGACGGAAATCTCGGTGTAATACTTATCGTTCAGCAACCCAGTTCTACTTCTCTTCCACACACTATACTACGGAAAGCCGTAGGTCATATCACAGATTTCTGAAATTATCAAATGGACTATTATCAAACGATCATATATACAGTAACCCGTTACAATCATGAAAGTACACTAATTTCCACAAAATAGAATATATATCTCTCGTTCTCTTTGTTCCGCATTGCTTCGTTATACTATTGTCGGGTTGATACTTATAAGAGCAACCATCTGGAACCTGTATAGTATATTATTATATACATAATGTCGAACATCGAAACATTCGCAACACAATGTAAAACACCAAATACGAGAAATACAAAATGCGTCCAGGTCCCCTGATAACACTGAACTTGTATGAGGACTCATTCAGATGAACGTGACATAAACGTGTTTGTAAACCTTCATTGAAACTTTAGGTTGTATATAATAGCCTATTTGTCTTTTCCGTCCGTCCGTTGGTCCGTCACAAATCTTGTCTGCGCTACTTGTTGGATTTTGACGAAACTTTGTACGAAGCATCAGTATGTACATATCGAATTTTGAAGGTCAAGGCGCCGTGACCCAATAATGAAAAACCTTGTCTAAATTGTCCACTTCCCCAGAAGCAAATCTCATCAAACTTCATGGTTTGATTGCATTTGGTGAGAGAATGATGCCTTTTGATTTTGAGGTCAGTAGGTCAAATGTCATGGTCACAGTAATATGATAATATAACATGTTGTAAACTGTTATTCCACTTTCTCTTAAGCAAATCTCATGAAACTTAATGGATGGATTGCCTGTGGCGAGAGAGTAATCCTTTTGATTTTGAGTGGGTCAAAGGTCAAGGTCACTGACCAGATAATGAAACGCATTGTCCGCACTGTAACATCTCTTTTCCTGAAGGAAATCTCTTGAAAATTCATCGGTTGACAGCCTGTGATAAGACGATTACACCTTTTGATGATTTTGAGGTTAGTAGGTCAAAGGTCAATGTCACAATGAAACGATCATAAAATACTTTGGCCACAATGTAACTCCTTATTTATTGAAGCAAATACATACATTATGAAACTACATGGTTGACTGCATTTGGTGAGAGAATGACCCCTCTTTAGTTTAAAATCAAAGGTCAAGGTCACTGAAACGATCATGAAAACCATTGTCCGCACTGTAACTCTGTTTCCCCTGAAGCAAATATATTCAAAGGTCATGGGTTGACTGCCTTTGGTAAAAGTATGACCCCTATTAATGTTAAGGTCAGTAAATCTAAGGTCAATGTCACCGTGACCTGATCATGAAAAATCGTGTTCGCACTGAAACTCTTCTTTACTTTCCCTAAAGCTAAGTTCATAAAACGTTTGACTACCTTTGGTGAGATGATAATCCCTATTTATTTTGAAGTAAGGTCAGTAGTTGAAAGGTTAAAGTTATCTTGACCGGAAAATGAAAAGTCTCGCCCACACAGTGTTTTATCTTTACCTAAAGCAAATTTCATGAAACTTCATTGTTGGGCTGACAGTGGAAAGAGGATGATCCTTTTGATTTTTAGGTCAACGGTCAAGTTCCCTGCTGACAAAAACGTAACCTATCCACTATCAAATATTTCTTAACAAGGTTGAGCAGTGGGAGTAGACATCTAGTTTATAAATAGTACAACACACATGTACTTATGTTAATGGTATAATATATGTATATGCACAATGTTGAATCCAGTAAAACAAGTGGTTTTGTTCACCGATACTGTCGCATATGTGAACCAAACCACTTGTTGTTAAATAACAGGATTCAACATTATGCAAAAAATATATTCCGATCATCCATTTGTTTTTTAAAAGTATTTATCGTGGCTATATATTTTCAGGAAAATGTTTAATATGTTCGTTTTCAACAAATACCTTTTTTGTATTGTGATTGTTCTAACACCGATACCGACCCCTGTGATTTGGTTTGGTGTGTTTCAACCATTAAGTATCACAAGCAATATACATACTTTCAGTCAGGAGATCGATCGTATTCATAATGATAGGAACCAAATCAGCAAAACAAAGAAAAAAGAGTAAAATATTTAGGTTTGAAATCATTATAATGTGTTATTATGCCCTATATAATATTTACATAAAGATAACAGACTCGCACTTTTTGGATTCGAGCGTACATTGTTTCACATAATACGCTATGTAATGTTTGTTACTGACAATAACATGTCTGTTACTTGTCAGTCGTGTATTTACTTGAACATCACTCTTTTTTTGCTTATTACGAAAATTAACGCATATTGTCGCCATTATGATTTCAATTACCGATATACCGTTGCAAATGTGATTATTAAAATTAATTGGGCACTCTGACATCAACCCAAAGCATGTATAGATCAGAAATTTAGTCTGGAATACTTGGACATGTGTTCACATAACGAAATCATGTGTTTTTTTGAGTACCCGATCCTTTTTCTAGATGTAAAATTATTTATCTCTTGTAATTGAATTCATAATTCCACAATTTTAATTCCCGTGTGAACATCGATTTGAAACGTCGATCCGGTGTATTTAATCGATTACGGTGTACTTCGTTAATTTAAAAAAAGTGCTTGCCTCCGATTTGATTAAAATTTTACATATCGACAGAGGAGAGATGCATCTACGCGTATATGCTTTTGTTTTTATTCTCGCTTCTGATATGACGAAATAAATCGAATTTGATTAAAAAAGCGCATTCTCAGATATATACAACTTAATGTGTACGGAGTGGAGGGGGTAGGGGTGAGGGGCGGGGTTGGAAGTACCATAATGGTGTCCTTCATAAAAAAAACAATGAACATTCTACTCTAATAATTTATTAAATACTGAACAATTTTGAAATCAATATATCTTAAAATTGATTTCATAATTTCACGGTATTATATCCTGCATGCACATTAATTTGGAAGGCCGATTCTTCATATTTTAGCGAGTACGGTGTACTTTGTTAATTTTCGGGAAAAAAAATACTTTTTTCTCATTGA
>JAWPHD010002546.1:162500-251814 GCA_037043455.1 Cyrtodaria siliqua
GTAGATGTGAGGGGAACTTGTAGAGGTACTAGGGGAATATGTAGAAGGACCTTTATAAAATACAGTGTTATATGTACATATAGATGTGTGGGGAACTTGTATTTGTACCCGGGGAATCTGTAGAAGAACCTTTATATAATACAGTGTTATATGTACATATATATGTGTGGGGAACTTGTAGATGTACCCGGGAAATCTATAGAAGGAACTTAATATAATACAGTGTTATATGTTGATGTGAGGGGAACTTGTAGTGGTACCCGGGAAATCTGTAGAAGGACCTTTATATAATACAGTGTTATATGTACATGTAGATGTGATGGGAACTTGTAGCGGGGGAATCTGTAAACGGTCCTTTATATAATACAGTGTTATATGTACATATACATTTGACGGGAACTTGTAGAGGTACCAGGGGAATATGTAAAAGGACTTTTATATAATACAGTGTTATTTGTACATGTAGTTGTGAGGTGTACATGGAGAGTTACCAGGGAAATCAGCAGAAGGACCTTTATATAATACAGTGTTATATGTACTTGTAGATGTGAGGTGTACTTTTAGAGGTACCAGGGAAATCTGTAGAAGGACCGTTATATAATACAGTGTTATATGCAGACTTGAGGGGAACTTGTAGAGGTAGCAGGGGAATATGTAGAAGGACCTTTATATAATACATCGTTATATGTACGTGTGGATGTGAGGGGAACTTGTAGGGGTACCAGGGGAATCTGTAGTAGGACCTTTATATAATACAGTGTTATATGTACATGTACATTTGAGGTGTACTTTTAGAGTTACCAGGGGAATCTGTAGAAGGACCATTATATAATACAGTGTTATATGTAGACTTGAGGGAAACTTGTAGAGGTAGCAGGGGAATATGTTGAAGGATCTTTATATAATACGTCGTTATATGTACGTGTGGATGTGAGGGGAACATGCAGAGGTACCACGGGAATCTGTAGGAGGACCTGTATATAATACAGTGTACATATAGATGTGAGCGGAACTTGTAGAGTTACCAGGGGAATCTGTAGAAGGACCTTTATATAATACATTGTTATATGTACGTGTGGATGTGAGGGGAACTTGTAGAGGTACCAGGGGTATCTGTAGATGGACCTTTATATAATACAGTGTTATATGTACATATACATGTGAGGGGAACTTGTAGATATACCAGGGGAATCTGTAGGAGGACCTTTATATAATACACTGTGCATATAGATGTGAGGGGAACTTGTAGTGGTACCAGGGGAGTATGTAGGACCTTTTACAATACAGTGTTATATGTACATGTAGATGTGAGGGGAACTTGTAGAGGTACCAGGGGAATCTGTAGAAGTACCTTTATATAATGCAATGTTATATGGATATATATATATGTGAGAGGCACTTGTAGAGGTTCTAGGGGAATCTGTGGAAGGACCTTTATCTACAGTGTTATATGTACATATACATGTGAGGGGAACTTGCATAGGTACCAAGGGAATCAGTGGAAGTACCTGTATATAAGGCAATGTAATATGTACATATATATGTGAGGGGAACTTGTAGAGGTACCAGGAAAATCTGTTGAAGAACCTTTATATGATACAGTGTTATATGTACATTTAGATGTGAGTGGAACTTGTAGAGGTACAATTGGAATCTGTAGAAGGAGCTTTATATAATGCAGTGTTATATGTACATATAGATGTGAGGTGAACCTGTAGAGGTTCCAGGGGAATCTGTAGAATGACCTGTATATACTACAGTGTTATATGTACATATAGATTTGAGGGGAACTTGTAGAGGTGTAGAATGACCTTTATATACTACAGTGTTATATGTACATATATATTTGAGGGAAACTTGTAGAGATACAAGGGAAATCTGTAGAAGGACCTTTATATAATACAGTGGTATATGTTACATATAGATGTGGGTGGATATTGTAGAGGCACCAGGGGAATCTGTTGAAGGACCTTTATATAACACATGGTTGTGTGCACTTTTAGATGTGAGGGAACTTATAGAGGGAGCAGGTGAATCTGTAGAATTACCTTTCTATAATACATGGTTAATATGCACTTTTAGATATTAGGGGAACTTGTAGAAGTAGCAGGTGAATCTGCATAAGAAAATTTATATAATACAGTGTCATACATGCATACATATAATTGTTAATCTTGTAGACATAGCAGGGGAATTTGTATAACATAGTTCTCTATAATACAGTGTTATATGTACATATCAACTATCAATGTTGAGTAGTATCAGTGTTCAGTCGAATCTTTGGAAATAGTAAACTGTACTATTCTATATACATAACGTGATTGAACTCTTATTTGGGTGTTTCTTTGTATATCGTACTGTTTTGAATATATAGAACTGGTTTAAAAGAAAGAAATAATGTACAAGTTGAAACGTTGATGAAAACTTCGCTGTATAAATAAAGTGGTATATAATTATACTCATATAGTCATTTGTATATTCAATTATAACTTCTGTTATATATTTTGCAGAGTATATGTTTTAAAAATAACACATGCAAATCGTTAAGCGCAGTCAATAATTGTAATAATTGATATATATATATATATATATATATATATATATATATTTGATTTAACCATTATGCATAACAATTGAAGAAAGAAAATATATTGTGTTGAACACGTTTTATGTTATCCAGTTATACAGAAAAGGGAAGACTTTTAAGTGGTATTATATTGTTTTTATTCATAACTGATTCAATCTAAACTATCACCGTGCAGTTGATTGCTTCTGGAATGTGTTTTGAGATGTAAGCGCGAGAGTTTTCTAAATAAACAACATATCAGACTGCTGTACTGTAACAGTTTGGAACTAACATTGGAACTAACAGTTTATATAAAGAGAATTAAAAAGCTTAGTTCCCAGAAGATTTTGGTTAGAACAGGCATATTGACACAAGAAATTACACCTCAATATAATTTTATTTTTAATGATATCATAAAAGTACAGATTACCCTTTCATCGAACATTGTTACAGAGAAAATAGTTATGCATTACAAATAATTTGGTAATAAGAAGGAGGGTCACCAAATGCAGCATGGATACCAAAAATATAGGCACAGGTGACATTTCCCTCCGACAGGGTATGTTCTGCCCTCTACACCACCGCCCTCCAACTATATATTTAGTTACAAAGTATCCCCTCCCAAGTAGCCTAATAAAATGGCTCCTTTGAAGCTTTTTAAATATTCGGATGTTCTTTGCATATGTTGATGGTCGCCATACAAAAAAACAATGAAAAGGAGCATAACACGTGTATTTTGATACACTACCCTCCTACAGTACACCCAGGAATGTGTTCAGCAATTTTAATTGTATATATATTTGGGCAATAATTACCTTGTTTAATCAAACGCAGGATTTTATTTATATATCATGTTCTTGTTCTAAGGTTTATAGTCCCTCGACCCATATAACCTATAAGACGTCCTATATAGGATGCATATGTTACTACTTTATAAATAATCTTGTATGACATTAAAAGCAGGATTACACTACTACAGTATTTGATGTACATTTATTAGATGTACCTGTAAGTGTTGAGGGGAAACTTGTAGAGGTAACAGGGACATATGTCGAAGGTCCCTTATATAATAATACAGTGTCATGTGTTCATATACATGTGAAGGGAATTTGTAGAGGTACCAGGGGAAATGTGTAGACGGATCTTTATATACTAAAGTGTTATATGTACATATAGATGTAAGGGGAACTTGTAGAGGTACCAATGAATAGAAGGACCTTTATATACTACAGTGTTATAATTATGTACATATACATGTGAAGGGAACTTGTAGAGGTACCAGGGGAATCTGTAGAAGGACCTTTATATACTACAGTGTTATATGTACATATAGATGTAAGGGGAACTTGTAGAGGTACCAGCGCAATCTGTAGACGGTCCTTTATATAATACAGTGTTATATGTACATATAGATGTGAGGTGAACTTGTAGAGGTACCAGGGAATAGAAGCACCTTTATAATTATAATACAGTGTTATATGTACATCCTACTTTCACTTTCGTTTTACAAATAATGCGACATCAAGACGTAATTAAAATAATGATAAATACTTAGATATAGATCTGCCTTAGCGAATCATATGATAATACTGTTGACGACAACGATAAAGTATTCGGCATCAATTAATTTATTTAAATGAGCTGATGACGTAGGGCGGTCTGGCGATTCCCTATTTCCGCTACCTGTTTTTGCCGAAGTTGGCATTCTGTTCATGGCGACAAAAGAGAGGGATCTTATTATTTCAAATTTCCCCGAACCTTCATTACGTCGTTGATTAAATCTACCTAACCATTAGAGGTAGATTGTTGAATACACATGAAATCCCTTGAACTTCTCCAGTGTTGTTGACTAACATGCTTCCGGGGGAGGAGCGACTCAACTCATTAATATTCATAGGTCATTGTTCGTGATCCCCTTTTCCTCTTACCGTTATTTTCATGATGTTCGAATCACACGTTTAAACAGCGGGTCCTCGTACAGCTTCAGATGTCCAGCGTCCTGAAATGATCAAGAAACATAAAGTTTAGTTATGGTTTTGTTGGTTTATTTGTTCACTTTTCCTTGTAAAAAAAGTACTATTAAGGGAACGTGAGCTAGTAATGCTGGCTATTATGCACCAATCTTGCAAAATGTAATGTAATGGATTAAGGATTATGGGTTATGCAAAAGTTCTGCTTTAAACATGTTAAATGACTTTCCCTTTTTAATCAAAAACATAAAGATGAAAGTTTAAGGTTTTGGGATATGCAGAGTTATGCTCCGTTTTCCATCTAATAAGCATTAAGTGTAGGCTTATGCATTTTGCATGCAGTTTTACTCATGCTCCCTTTTACATGATTCATTTATAAGGAATTTACGGGTTTTTTGTAGGCTCTGCCTATATACTCCCAAAAGCAATAAATATATTTAAAATAATTGCATGTAGTGATTGAGAGATTGCATTACCAATTAGTGCTGGTCTGTTGTTCAATACCATGCAGTGTATACTCATACTGTTTGAATTTAACATCTAAATAATTATAAGGGAATGAATTTGCGGGCTTCTCTGAGGTATGCTCTCTGTCCCCATTTGTCACGTTAATAATAATGTGATATGATTGGCGAGTTGATACTTGCTATATTATAGCACACAGATAGATGAGTTTTGCTTGTCCCCATGTGTGTTCTTGAGACCCAATCCTATGATGACCACGAACCGATACTCGAAGACGATGACAGTACCAAGTGCGAGGCTCGATACAATGAAGCTCTGGTTCAATATAGCTGAGCCCACGGCTGGAAAAGACGATACGAGCGGTACAGAAAACGAGGCGTTCATTATTGTGATTTGTGCTGTCATATAAACATATTAAAAGTACAAAAAGTACATTGCTATAGTTTTCCTTCACCCTTCAATAGTCTCTCACTTATAAAGTTATTCGAGTAAATACGCTAAATCAATTCATTGTCCATTATGCTATGATTTGTCGGGTGCCATCCTGACAAGTGGCCTTGAGGGTCGACACACTATACTAGGCCCATAAAAAATTTGATTTAATTATTGTTATGAAATAGTTTGGTCGGTAAATAATTTGGTCGGAAAAACTTGACAACTTGGCTGTGTTTTGTTGCATAAATCCTTACGATTAATCATATGATTCTTTTAGGCTACACTAATTTCTTCTTTGTAATCCAAGTACATTTGTATTAATAATATGCACAACAGGTCAATTTTACAACACAAAACCGTTTTTACAAACTCTTATGTGTTGAGGTCATAAAATAATGCATATAATTATGTGTCGATGTCATCATAGATATGTATGTACATACATAGCCATGATGTCATGAATACTTGAAACTGTATGCGTAAAATGAATTTAAGAGTTTGTAACTCATAATTCAATGCATCATAGGGTGATGTTTTGCCTGGTCGGTTAAGGCTTTCAGTTATAGCTTTAGAGTTTGGATTCGCAATATATGTGTATGTAAAATACATATATACCTTAAGTTAGTAGGCTTATTAAGGGTTTACATTTGTTGTTAAATGTGCCTGTTGTTTGCGGGATAGTGACCTTAATATTAATGATTTAACAACAAAATTACACTTGAGTCGTAGTGTTTTCCAGTCCGACCATTTTCATAAATAATTCAGGCGAACTTAATATGCGGCTTATTTCCATGCGGCTTATTTAATATGCAGCTTATTTCCATGTGGCTTATTTAATATGTAACTTATTTCCAATCGGCTTATTTAATATGCATCTTATTTCCAATCGGCTTATTCAATATGCAGCTTATTTCCATTTGCCTTATTTAATATGCAGGTTATTTCCAGATCGCCTCCAGTAACTTTAAGCAAAGAGCTTAGGGTTTGCATAAGTTGAAAGAAAATGTTTCATGAGGCAGAAAAGACAACAAAGTGACACTTTATATACCTGTAAATTCTATAGATTTGCATTATCAACAAACCCTGAAAACAATTGTCGTATTCTCTTCACAATTTATTATGTATGTGCCTGCAACTTTACTGGAAACAATTTAACATGACTGGATAATGTAAATGTTTTCATCCATCATCTTTTATGACCTTAACTTGCTTTCCTAATAAGTTTAAGCTTTTATATACTATCGCTGTTAACACACCAAATCAATTTTTACCGGATGTTTCATTTGGTCAGACACACGGCCAAATAGCCTTAGTTTTATAAAATATACATCTTTTTCAGATCCGAAGATGAAACAAATAATAATTGATAGTTTACTGTGTCAAACAGCTTACATAATCTTAATCGTGCCGATACCAGGAAGATGGAAGCAAAGTCATAGGTATCTGGGAACAGTTACAGCAAACACAGTGCCATGCCTAACATTGAAATCTCGACAAATGGTATTGAAAAACTCCTGGCTAACCTAAACCCACAAAAAGTGGCAGGTCCAGACCAGATACGACCAATAATCCTTAAGAACATCAGCAAAGAAATTTCTCCCATTCTAAAAATTCTATT
This sequence comes from Cyrtodaria siliqua, assembly GCA_037043455.1. Taxonomy (NCBI): domain Eukaryota; kingdom Metazoa; phylum Mollusca; class Bivalvia; order Adapedonta; family Hiatellidae; genus Cyrtodaria; species Cyrtodaria siliqua. The sequence goes on from JAWPHD010002546.1 coordinate 169,555, forward strand.
TAACAAATCGCTAATATCTGGACACACTTCTACACCTTGGAAAATGGCGAATGTAGCCCCTGTCTTCAAAAAGGGCTCTTAAAAGCTGACCCAGCAAACTATCGCCCAATTTCCCTTACCTGCATATTATGCAAAACACTTAAACACATTAAATTGTCGCTTCAAGCATTACAAAGCAATTCGCTAAGTCAGACTTTTTCTACGAGCAACAACATGGCTTCAGAGAGAAAAGATCATGCCAGTCTAAACTCCTCATGCTCGTTGATGACATCCTAAAAGCAGTAAACACAAAGAGCCAGGTTGACCTTATCCTACTTGACTTTTCTAAAGCTTTCGACATGGTAAACCACGAAAAACTCCTGTATAAACTTCACTATTATGGTATCAAAGGAATACTCTCATTGGATTAAACGTTTTCTAGATAACAGATCACAATCAGTCGTTATAAATGGCGCCCAGTCAAATACCATCCTTTCTCGTCTGGCGTACCTCAGGGCTCGGTCCTATGTCCTCTTCTTTTCCTTATCTATATTAATGACTTACCAGATTATGTTAAATCTTCTAAAGCCCGCTTATTTGCAGATGACACTGCAGTCTATCTATCTCTAACGGTTTTAACTCATTCCAGTCTCCTTCAGCAGCACTTAGAACAACTAGAATGCTGGGAATCTAAATGGGATATGCAATTTAATCCTTCGAAATGCCAAGTACTTAAAATCACCAAACGCAAAACAGTAATAAACACACAATACTGCCTACACAACACTACATTAGAAACAGTCTCATCCGCAAAATATCTAGAGGTAAACATCTCAAATGATCTGACATGGAATAAACACATTGACTCAGTCACCAACAAAGCAAATATGACTTTAGGATTTCTGAGGCGTAATATGCAGTTGCCTTCAGGCTCTCTGAATGTACCATTACATTCAGAGAGCCTGAAGGCAACTGCATACATGACACTTGTCACGCCCCAGCTCGAGTATTGCTCCACAGTCTGGTCACCGCACACATCTACATGCATTGATCAACTTGAATGTGTACAAAGACGAGCTGCTCGCTGGGTCAAACATGACTATGCCAGAACATCTAGTGTCACAAATATGTTGAACTCCCTAAGCTGGAGACCTCTTAACCAAAGACGTATTGACCAAAGACTGGTAAATTAAATGCTAAATAACATCTTTCTAAACCATGTAGCCATCGCCTGGGAAGATCCATAGTCCATTGGAAAGCCCTACCTCAAAGAGTAGTAACCCTGCCCCCAGTGCATTTGGCCTGGCTGTTAGCCATGTCAATCACATGTCTCCCTAAAAAGCATGCCCTATCTTCTTTTAACCTGTTTTTAACACTGAATAATATTTCTAATTTTATCCTTAGCTTCATTTCAACTAACGTCTTGTCAGTTGACGCGCATCAAGTCTAGGTCCCCAGCAGGGGTTTGACTTATTGGAAGATAGATATTAAAATGTCCGTCTAAGAGACAAATTCAAGAAAATTAGGCAGCTACCCAAATTTTATTTTAAGCGTTAAGGGGCCTTCAATTATTTATTCATTTTTTCACAGTTGTCCGTCATCGTCGTCCGTTAAATTTCTCCTCAAGGCGATAGAGCCTTAATTTTTCATCCGATCTTAACCAAACTTTACCAGATTGTTAATATCAATGAAAGCTCGGACAGGTTATGGCCCTTTTTCAATACTTGGTAATGTACACTTGAAACCCCAGGGGTTGTGGGTACAAATCTCACTGGAGGCATGTTATTATTTATTTAATTTTTCGTAAGAAACCTTGGTACATGGGGACAATTATTCTAAATAATATTTTTTCTCATAAGTCATAAGAAACCTTGGTTCATGTGTTCCATTTTTCTTTAATTGGGAGCATAGGGGCCCCCTTGTTGGATCAGTGTCCCCAGGGTCACAGTATTACATAGACTTATATAGGGAAAAACTTTAAAATATTCTTCTCTGAAACTACAAGAGCCAGAGGTTTAATATTTTGTATTTACACTCAGCTTATGGTCCTCTACCAATTTTGTTCAAATGGTGATCCTGGGGTCAAATTTGGTCCTGCCCTTGGGTCACATGTCAAACTTGGTTTAAGTGTTTATATTAACGAAAGTTTGATTTGTTGTAAAGCTAGCCAAATGTGAGCCAAAGACATCCCTCCCTCTATATTTTGGTAATTAAAGACACTTTATAAACAAGAGGTCTAAGAGGGCCTGTAGACGCTCTACTGTTTAAAGAGCTTTTATTGGGAGATCAGGATCAAGTAATTGGTACAAAGCTTATTTTACCCGCTATAAACATGTGATGATTTGTTGCAAAGCTATAACTGGTTTTATTTTCTTGTATATTTTAGTACAAGATAATGAAATAAGCCATAGTTTTCAACAAGCGAGTCAAGTTGATCATGACAAATAGTAATCGTTTAATCAGTTCAAAGGCATAACTGATCGATGATTGATCAAATCTGGCTGGTTTTCGAACTCGCCCGAGCTTTCATTGATATTCATTGATATTAATAATCTGTGCAAGTTTCGTAAAGATTAAATGGGCACAACTGTTCTGTTACTCATTTTGAACTTATCCCAGTTTTCATTGATATTAACAATCAGTGTATGGGCAGTCATTGTACAAGGGAAGGCATCCTGGTAGAACGATAGACGTTGTGTAAGCTAGCTGGATGGCTTTTTGACGGGCAGAGGGTATCACTATATTCACCATGTGGTTGTGGGGGATAAACAATTTGGCAAAGATTGGATGATGAAGCACATGATATTTACAAACAGCACATAAACCTGGATGACAAGGTCGTAAATGGGTTCGACAACGAATATAATATATTGGTTTGCCAAGTATAATAATTTTGTTTTAATGTTTTGGATAGTAAACAAAAACGAACAGCTGTAATAATTATAGTATCAGAAGGATCATAATTAATGTCAATTGTTTTTTAGTTTTTTACAGTGCAGTATCAAAAGATGAGAAATGTTCATATACATGTACATGATAAAACTATGAATCTTCAGAGTTGTTTACATGTTTAATTTAAGTGCACTAAGAATTCGTGCTTTTGTATTGTAGTGAGTCAATGGATCAGAATAGTGCATCAACTAAACTTGATAGTAAGGTTTCTCTGAGTTATTGTGAAAATCTGTAGAAGTCCTAAGAAACGTCAGGAAATTAGAAATGGGATACGAATGTCGCTGCTATTGCTTAATATTTGAGGAAGTTTGGAATAGATTTGCATGGAAGGACAGTGGTAACACTATATGCTTCCTAAGCTTTGTTGTGGGGGCATAACAAGAGGTTGGAGGGAAAGCATCAGAAAGACGAATGGAGGGGAAATAACGTAAGAAATAGGACTAAAGTGAATTGTGTTTTGGTTTACATTGGGAGATGCACCGTCATGTGTTTCGTTTGCACAGATGGATGCATGGACGGATGAACAGGGTTAACACTGTATGTCCCACAAATTTGCTGTGGCGGCATAGAAAGAATTGAATATTGTGTCAAACAGGGATGAACATGCCAGGCTCATTTCCCATTTACAAGTTTGCTGTGAAAAACTATGTTAAGAAGTATTATGTTTCAGCATGTACACGTTTGTTTTTTATCCCCTAGGAAAGAAGGGTGTTACTACATGTTAGGGATGCCATTGTTAAGGTGTTACTGTTGCTACAACAGACGTACGTTGATGTTCCTGATTGTCTGTTTGATAAACTAAGCCACTAGTATGGAGTAAAAGATTTGTCTCCGAAGCGCCTTTGTGAACTTCTGCACCAGAATACGACTTACGAGAAAAGCCTGACGGATGCCTAGAGTAATGCAGGGTTCATGATGAAGACCGTTAATGAGAAGGATTGAAAGGGAAGTAACGGAAGGAAGAAAGAGGACTGAAGAGAGTTGATTATTGTGGTTTGGTTTCTATTATTTGACCTAGTTTTAGCCATGGGGGCAATCTTGGATGACTGGCACTCGCAAAAAGCACACATCTGAGAGGAACTATCCCAAAGATCATTGTGATTTAAGTTTTGTGATTAAAGTTACATCAAAATCCTTCAAGCGGTTTCAGAGAAGATATCATTTTTAACGTTTTCCTATATAACACTATGTAAATTCCGGGCCTCTGTGGCGCTATTTTGATTATTCGACGATAACGAAAAACATAAACTTAATAGAGGCCAACCCAAGGAACGTGTTTATGATATTTCATAAGGATGGAATAAGTGGTTTCGGAGGAGATGTCTTTTGAAATTTCCTCAAATTTGACCTAATTTTAGCCATGGTGGCCATCTTGGATGAGTGCCGGCCGCGAAAACACAAATCTGAGGGGGACTATCCTAAAGATCATTGTAACGGAGTTTCATCAAAATCCTTCAAGCGGTTTCAAAAAAGATATAACCTATATAACTCTATGTAAGCCTTGAGTCGCCGTGGCGGCCATTTTGATTATTCGACGATAACAAAAAACACAAACTTGATAGAGGCCAACCCAAGCAACATATTTGTGGTATTTCACAATGATGGAATAAGTGACCTAGTTTTAGCCATGTTGGCCATCTTGGATGACTGGCGGCCATGAAAAACACAAATCTGAGAGGGGCCCTCCCATGTAACATTGTGATCAAGGTTCATAAAAATCCTTCTAGCGGTTTCAGAGGAGATGTCGATTTTATCAAATTGCTAACAGACAGACGGACGGACATACAGACGGACGACGGACGAAAAGTGATCGCATAAGCTCGCCTGGCCTTTGGCCAGTAGAGCTAAAAACGAACAAATTACTTCAATATCATGCCAGATATGGAAAACAAAGTTTTTGAATGTGAACAGTACCTCGTAATGACACTGTATAAAGGTGGTGTGTTTTTAACAGCTTTAAACATTATATAGAATCTCTGGGACATATGTTCATTTATTTTTTAAAAAGTAGCATCTGCTCCGATCAGTTCTCGGGATCGCCCAATTGAAGTCGCCATCACACTGACACATTTCAAGCGGCATATGCAGTAACAAGAAACACTGTAATACGTAAGGCCGAAGAAAACATAACTCGTGTTTCTGATTTGACCTAATTAAATTGAAATATTTCCTGGAGTTCAGAACCTTGCGATCACAGCATAGTCAACTTTGTTGGTTAAATCTACTAGCTAAAATCCACATGTCTTTCAGTGTTGCATTGTGGTATTTGAAGAACTCGAAGGGCATCTCGAGACCAGATGATGTGTATCTAAAATGAAAAAAAAAAACAGTTTTAAAAATCACGGTGGTGAAAAATATATTTGATACTCGATAAGACGTCGCATTGTATCTTTTTGCCAACTCGTTTAATACATTCTATAATAAATCACAGCACTCGTGTAATATCAGCTATTATATCCGACAAGAAATAAATATTTAATTAATATTCCCCATTACCGCTAAAATCAACAAAATATTTTTTGAAATACTTATATGATATATTATAATTGGAATACAGAGCATTTCATATCGTGGCAGATATTGGCATCTCAGGGCAATACCTGCAAGATGTGATATGAAATGCTCTTATATTAATCTCTATTTAGTATATCTGTAACATTTACATGTATATGTCTTTTAATATAACCATGTTCGGGTTAGGCCAAAAAGAATAAAAGATGTATGTTTCCCGTCGCCCAACTGATCATATTTGTAAAGGGTCGACCTTACAATTTTCTGCCAACAAAAAGGATTAATAGTTATAAGTAATAATTGTTTTTTTCTTTGCTGAAGGATGATTTATCGCATCAAGGAAGTGAAACATTAACACCGTTCTATGTTTTCTGTAATCCACTAGGCACTGGTGTTACAACTATGCCAATTATAACCAAATTACACAGCAAAAGTGTAACATATTTAGGTAAGCCATATGATTTGCCTTGAATGTCATAGTTGAATGGATTTCTTTTATGTAAACAATGCGACGCTGAATAAATATCTAGTTAGTTAAATGCATGTTAATCAAATGTCTTCCGGTTTAACGTGTCCTATTATTTGTAACAGGAAATCGTAATTTAACAAGGGCTTTGTATTGTAAACTTGTATCCATAGTTTTATGTGATAAATAGAATCTCACAATATCTAGAAAAAAAAGGCTTGCTAAAGTATCCCAATGAGCAGGGACATAGTTAGGCAACAACAACAAAATACCTGTGTTTACTGCAACCTGACCTACTCCCTTATAACACTCCTCTTTTTTTAATGAAAATAAAAAAAAAGCTGTACAAAACGGGTACTGCCACTCAAAAGAATCGGTATATCCAATTGTTCTCAAGGTTAAATTCTTCATTTATAAAAACCGAAAAAGTTTAATCATATTAAAGAACCACAGAAATATATTTTATATAAGAGTATTAACTATTAGAGTAACCTAAGATTTTCCATCTCTGGGATGGCTCGAAATATTATTATTCAATATTAAGAGTAGCTTAGATACTCTCCCTGGGGTGGCTCCAGGTTATTATCATAGAGGTCAAATATGCTAACGGTTATTGCTTCAGCTTTAGTTACCTAGGCTCAGTCTCAGAGCTGGAACTTGGAGGTGTCACTTGACAGAAAGTGGCAACATCTGCAAGGATCCCTGAAAGAAAAATCAATTAGTGTTTATATAGATGTGTGAATCCTGTACAGTAGTGCTGCAGATGCTTAATTTGTTGTTTTCCTCTTTATATGTTTGGTCAGAGCATAGACGAGCGGTAGGGGTGCAGTTATTAATCGCGATATGATTATTATGATTATACGATACGGTAACGATGCAAAAATAAGCACAACCTTGCTCTTTTATCTCACAAATCTCACATATAATTGTAAAACATTATGTTTCCTATGGTTTTATATTATTTGAGATTGTTTATTTTTTTATTGTTGTTTGTTTGGTGTTTTACGTCAATTTCAACACATGTAAGGTTATATATGATGGTCAATTTTTTATGGTGGAGGCAGACCACCCACTTTTCCTGGGTAGAACCAGTATGGTACAGCTCCCGCCATCCGTAAGAATCGACACTTCCTCACGAGTCGAGCTCCCAATGGGATTCGAATCCGCAGCGGTGAGAGGCGAAGGCTTACAACGCAGTGTCATTAACCATTCGGCCACGGAGACGCTTAGATTGATTACTAAAGGATTATTGATATAAGTAGCTACTGTATTAATTAATATTACTTATTAATGTAAGTAGCTACTGTATTAATTAATATTACTTATTAATGTAAGTAGCTACTGTATTAATTAATATTACTTATTAATGTAAGTAGCTACTGTATTAATTAATATTACTTATTAATATAAGTAGCTACTGTATTAATTAATATTACTTATTAATGTAAGTAGCTACTCTCATATGAATTTTTATATTTTATTTTTATTTGTTGTATCGACTCTCATTTTCCCCATTTTAATTTTTAGTTTTATTTTCTCCTCCTACTGCATTATTTTTTCAAAATCTCCCGTAAAACTAACTATAAAAAAATCTGGCCTTAAGTATTGCGATACGTATACTATCATGAGTATAGTGTATCGTTGTAGCCCTATCGACCGGGGTGCAAGGGCATAACCAGGATTTTATGAATTTACGCACAAACGTAAATAATTGAACGCACAGATTCTGGGGGCGGGGGTCTGTGGGCATAACCCTCACAGAATCGGTGCCTTCAATGATTTACTTCAGAAATTATTAACACATACCAATGCAATATTATTTTTTTTCGGCCATCTTTAAAAATAAAAATAAAGATGGCCCATTTATTTTTCCCGTCATAAGTACATGTGAGTCGGAGAATCATCCCCCGTAGTACCGTACAATAATTAGCAACTGTAATAGTGATATATCTATGAAACAAAGTATTCATAGTACATTCCAGCCAAATACATATTCATACAAGAAAGAATCTAACAAGTTTCTCTACTTATCTTAATCAAGATTTTTTTTATATTGCATGTATAAGAAACAACAATAAAAAATAATAAGTATAAGAAAATAACATGTATAAGAAACAACAATAACTATAAGAAGACCACCGAAAAGTTTATGTCTCACTGTGGTAACATAATTTATATTTGGCTAGTGTATATCATAATAAACACACACTAACTTATTCTATTACATTTAAATCCCGCCAATGTTATGATGGACAAAGTTTTCTCTATTCGTTTTGTTGTCACATCAATATGCTATGCATATTAAAGAATGGGGGATAATTCATGCTATATTCAGTCAATATTTAAAACACGGATTGTTTCCCTTCTTATATACCAATGGCATATATACTATTGCTATTGTCTGAAACAGATTGCCTAGAAAATACAAAATAGGTGGAAAAATAAACTTCCATTGATTTTAAAAGTCACTTTTTCTAATTATGTTCAATAAGATTATTGTAAGTTTTCCATTTTTCATTAAATCTGTCAATATAATTTATTTGAGGGCTATTACTTTTTCTGTGTTATATTGGGAACGTACTGAATTGTTATACATTGTTAAACACGGTGATCTCCCGTCTATTCTACAAGCATAAATATATTTCTCTTATGTTAAATTATTAAAGTGTTGGCATCCCTCTTTAAGTCAGTTGCAGAAAGACTGCACATTTCTACAGTGCCAAAATAAATGGATTAATGATTCTGTGTCTGCATTACAAAATGAACATCTGTCATTATTAATAATCTTCATTTTAACAAGAAGTTTATTAGCTGTTGTTAAAATACGATGTAGTAATCTTGTCTGTAACCAAATAAGTGATGTGGCTTTGTTATGTTAAAAGGAAATGAAAATATACTTATCCATTCTTCTTTGCTTTTTTTCTAAATTTTCTTGATTCCATTTAAGTATTGCTTTAGGTTCAGTTCTTTTTCTATTCAGAGTTTTGTACATATATTTGCACCCCTTGTCGTCATCTTTCTTAATTAGATACAAGACTAAGTTTTGAATGGGTTCAAATATTTTACATTTATCTTTTTGGATTTCTAAATGTCTGACTGTTGATTTTTTTGCCATTGTTATCCTTCCATATTCAAAAAAGTTCGAAAAGTATCCGTATTTTTCTTGAAACAAGTCAAAAGACAGAAAGTCACCATTTTCGTCTACAAAATCATTAACAAAAATGATATTTCTACCTATTATAACATTTACTATGTAAACAATTTCTTCCAGTCTTAATTTTATCATTGAGAAAAACTGGTTCCATCAATATTTTATTCCATGAATTTGGAGCAAGTTCTGTTTTTAGTTGGCTCAGTAAACTAAATACATCATTCAAAAATGGGTTTTCTATCTTGTTCAGGTTGTTGTCAATAAAATGTTTGCCCAAATTTGGCATGTGCCTTTGCAAAGGGGTACATAGTTTCAAAAAAGTGGCACCATAGTTTATTAACCATGTTTTGTCTTTTTTTCCTTGTGACCTCAAGGGCTTTTATAAAGTATTCAGTATTTAACATAATTAGTCCTCCTTCATCATAAGGCTGATTTACAAAATCTCTTTTTATTTTGTCGACTGGACTATTCCATATATCTTCATAAAATAATTAGTTTAACTGTTTGATTATTATTTGTGATGGGTTTGTGATAGTTAATATGAGGTGGCCCGGTGTGGTTCCCGGGGGCCCTGTTTGGTTACGGTTCAAAGAATAGGGCCACTGCAGATCCGTTTGGAGGGGTAGGCAGAGAGGTAGAATCACCCCAAATTCATGTTCATTTTATCATTTTTTGTTCATGTTCATTAAAGGTATTCAGCATGATCCTTGCGTTGTTTCAGGTGCCATCTCGCTACATCAAAAGAGCAGTGGCAGAAAAACAATAAACGTGGCTCCGGCGTAAATGGAGTTTTTACGATAGAATTTGCAGCAACTCTGCAGTTCAGGGTGAGAAGGTTCTAGGCCCATTTTCCATATTTTATCTCGATGTACATGGAGGATGATCCTGGCATGTTCATGCCTGTTAGGCGCCATATAACCTGTTCATGTGTTGGTGCGCCTTAAAACCCAAATCAATTCAATTAATATGAGGTGATTGATTTTTTGATAAAGCAAGGCTTTTGATCACAATGATTTTTCCATATGGTGTGAGCCTTCTTATGGACAATCTAGATATAAGTTCTTTGATTTCTTTAATCATATTATAATCATTTAAAGTTATCATATCCTCCAGATAATATGATTTCCAGTAGTTTGAAATTGCTTTGATCCCAATTTAATTTACCTGTCATAATATATCATTACTCCCTGCTTTTGCACCAAACTAGATAACTCTTGTTTTTTCAATGTTACATTTAAGACCAGACATTTTTGCATAAAATGTTAAAACCAATAGCGTATGTTTTAATGACTTTTCATGGCCATCTAATGTGAGGCTAGTGTCGTCCGCAAATTAATTTGCCAAGAACTCAGTACCATCTTCTATTATACCTGTAATATTTTTATTTGTTCTAATTAAGATGACCAGTACTTCAGCACATGCTACAAAAATATAAGGTGACAACTGGTCTCCTTGTCTGCAACCTCTATGTATATTAAACAAGAGGGCCAAGATGGCCCTAATTCGATCACCTGAGAACTTGTCCATTATCGAACTTTTTCGAAATTGTATGGTCATATACAATCTGTGCAAGTTTGGTTAAGATTGTTCAAGAAATGTGGCCTAGGCTGTGTTAACAACATTGATATAAAGACACTGACAAAATTTGATAAAGATCAAATACAGAATGAAGGTGCCTGAGTGTAACACCTAGGGCAGAGTCAAGTGTTACCCCAGGGCTACATGTAATATATGAGAGCTGTGTGCCTTTTGGTTTTAGAGAAGATTTCTTAAGCTTTTCTCTGTACAAGTCTATGTACAACATGTGACCCCTGGGGCTGGGCCAAATTTGACCCCAGGTTCACAATTTGAACAAACTTGGTAAAGGACCATAAGAGTATAGTAAATGCAAAATATTAAACCTCTGGCTCTTGTAGTTCCAAAGAAGAAGATGTTTTATTAATTTTCCTATATAAGTCTATGTTAAACAGTGACCCCGGGCGGGGTGAAACTTGTGAAGTTTGGTCAAAATTGGCCAAGTGGTTTCTGAGAAGAAGTCGTTTGAAGAAAAGTTAAAGACGATGACGGACGAAGATTGACACCAAGAGTGACCCCAATAGATAACCTTGAGTCTTCAGCTCAGGTGATCTAGACATGGGAATGCATGACCATTTACTACAACACCTGATTTAATATAATTATAAAAAGTCCTTATCCACCTTTCAATAGAAGCGCCAAAATGATTAGTGAGGCCTCTATAGCCCAGTGGTAGAGCGCTGGGCCCACAAGCGGAAGGCCGTGGGTTCAAACACCGCCAGATGCTGGTCACTCCATTTCATGATTCATTAATTCATTGCTTATCATTTATCACCATTTCGGCAAAAATCCACCTTCTCAACGCTCAGATTTGCTTCATAAGTAGTTAGTAGCTCACTGCTGTCTTGTGACGATGTTACGCCGACGTTCACCGAATAGGGATAGGGAAGCCGTAGACAGAAATTCGTTGGTTATTCGTATGGCGCGTCTAAAGTATGCAATGGCCAGTAGCCTAGTAGTGGCATAGTAACTTGAATGGAGTAACATATAGTACTATGGGGAGGCTGTTTCACAGAAAAAGACAATAACATGACATATCAGCAATGTCCCTGAAACAGTGCAATCCAAAGGAAAAAAGAGAAACATCAGGTGAACTGCGGGTGAACAGCGAGAGTCGTCGTAGAAACGTAATATACAGCGAGGGTCCAGCAGAATGTAGGTCAAAACAGATCAGCATCCAGTAGGAGGGACAAAAGCAAAGCTGGTGGAAGACGGAGTGAGATAAATCGGAAGAAAGGAGCAGATAAAAGGGCTTGAGACTGTGGGACAAAAAAAAAAAGAATCGCCAATTTTTTTTTTTAAAACTTCGTGAATAAAAGACCATGAGAGGGAGTCAAAAGCTTTTTCAAAATCTACCATAAGTAACAAGCCCACAATCTTTTTTGTTTGTTTGCAAAATGAAAAAAATAATATATAGTTCTTGTGGTTTCACCCATATAAGGTCCAGAAATAAAACCTGTCTGATCTGGATCAATAATTGATGGCAAAATTGGTTTTGTTCTATTTGCTATGCAAGCAGAACCTATTCTATATGTGGTATTGAATAGAGATATGGTTCTCCAGTTTTTTAGTAATAATTTGTCTTTATCGACTTTTGGGATACACGTTATTACTCCTTCCTGTTTGTGCTTGATAGTGTTTCTTTTTGGTAACCAACATTTAGAGATCTGACTATAAAATGGCCTAAATTTTTCCAAAAATAATTAAAGAAATCTGTCGTATATCCGTCTCAACCTGGTGATTTATTGTTCTGGAACGACCTTAATGATATGCCGGCTTTTAAATATGTAATTTTGCCATCAACAGAATGTTTCTGTTCATCCTTAATTTGTTTATATTATTGTTGTAAAAAGGTTCACCTAAATAAATTTTCAACATCCTATAATCTGTATAGATTTTCATAGTATGTTTTAGTTTCAATAATTATTTGATTTTGTGAGTATAAGGTGTTACCTTAACTAGACTGAAGTTTTGTCATTGACTTACAAATAAAATTTCTATTTTCCAAGCTGCAAACATATTTTGTTATTTTTTCACCCCGGCCTATCAATTGTGCTCTGGATCTTAATTTGACTCCCTCCATATTTTCTTGTCTCATTTCAAATAGTCGTTTTTGTTTAAATTCAAGGATGTCTCCATCTACAATGTTTTGTTTTTGTAAAATATCGATTTCATTAAGAAGCGTTTCTTCTAATTTATTCTTTAAATGTATTTTATAAGATGCATATGATATACGTTTACCTCTAATTTACATTAAAAGGGTGTCTACAAATAAATGATCACTTATTGAAAACTGTATGTCACAGTCCGGCGTGCCATCTATGTTTCGGTGTATTGAGTACTGTTCTTTTGTATTATTATATAATATTTTTAACTAAATCTATGTATTCAAAGTCCCGTATTAAATCTTTAAAAAGATTTTCCAGGTTTAAATTTACCTATAGTAATATCAAATATGACCCGTGAATGATCCGTTCTACATCCGGGTGCTATGTATGAATCATTTACATCCGTTTATATAAGTACTCAGATGTAAAAAAATAGTCTAATCTGGCCCTATTCATTGGTGATTTTTTAAACCATGTAATGTTGGTTTTTTTCTATGTTCAAGTCCCTCCATATGTCCAGCATATTTAGCTCAGACAGACTATTTACCATTTCATCTCGTGCTTTTTGTGTTGTTTACGTGTAAATAATTACCAGTGCCTAAATCTTGATTTATTGCAAAATTAAATTCACCTCCCATTATACTATAATAATTTCCAATATTAATCGGTTCCTCCTTCTATTGAGTGTAAAATTTGGGTTCATCTTTATTTGGTCCCGTATATGTTACACCAGGACATTCGTCTACCATTAATTGTAATATCTAAAATTATTTTATTACCGGTGTCATCCATAATTTTATTATGCAATTTATATTCGAAAGTATTATTAAAAAGAAAGGCGACAACTCTTTTCTTGATATCGCTTGAGACGATACTGAATTAATAATAAAGTCATAACCCCATAGTGATCTAATATATGGTTCATCTTTCGGTAGCAAAGGAACATCTTGTAAAAAGTATGTATCATATTACTTCCTTTTTAAAAATTTAAGACATCAAACCTTTGGGAGACATCGGATAAACCTTGGCAATTCATGCTGCAGCATTTTATATTATTTGTCATTCAACAACTCATGTCAGCTTGAACAATTTTGTATTATAAGCATTCATTAAATGGTGGACATGGAAGTACTGGTCCACTGACAACTCACCATAACACAGAAACACTCTTAAACCTACAAAAAAACAGTCAGTAACAACATTGAGTATAATGGTTTAATGAACAAGAGGCCCATGAGGGCCTGTATCGCTCTACTGGCTATATGGAATCTTTGATGGGGAACACGACAACAACATGCGTAACTAGGCTTGGTACTGATCATTCCTACCAAGTTTCCCTGAAAATCAGCCAGGGATTCAGGAAAAGGTGTCTGGATAAATTATGTGTATATTAGGCCATAACTCATTCAATCAGCGATGATAAACGCAAATAGGCCTGGTACTCCACATCTCTGCCAAAATTCTTTCAAATTTGGCCAGGAGTTCAGATCAGACCAGTCTGGATAACGTTTATGTATCAAAACCTTTAAAGGGCTATACGCCAAAAAAGAGTCCTTACACAATTTGTGCATATAACCTTTTAAAAGGCCATAAGCCAAATATCTTTGAATCAAAATACGGCGCTAACATGCCTAACTAGGCTTGGTACTGATCATCCCTGCAAAGTTTCGTTGAAAAGGTTCAAGAGAAATAGTCCAGATAAAGTTTGTGTAGTAAGCACGTTTGGTCTTTGGCAAGTAAAGGTAAAGAGTATGCAGACACCAATCCAAGGAAGATGTATATGATATTATACAAGAATAGAACAAGGGGTTTGAGAGATGTTGTTTGAAAATTCATTAATTTTGAAATAGTTTTAGCCATGATTGCCTTCAATGATGACTGGGCGGCTGCGAAAACACAATGTGAGAGTGAAGCCTTGCAAGTAAAATTGTGATAACAATTATAGCACAATGCTTTAAGTGGCTTCAGAGATGTTGGTTTTATATAACTCTGGTGTAACTGACCCAATTCTGCTGGTTTCGAACTTGTCCATGCTTTCATTGGAATTAACGATCTGTGCAAGTTTCGTAAAGATTAAATAAATCCTCTCCCGCTGTAAAGACTAGCTGTACATGAATATTGGAGTTCGCGACATAGACACCGCGCACAGACTTGGACCACATACGTCAGGAAATTCGCGCCCGGTTATTTGCAAGTTTATGTCGCGTGCTTTCAAATCTCAGGCCATCATCAGACGGAAATCCCTAAAAGGTACCAGAATTGTAATCAAAGAGGACCTCACTAAACAGACAAGTGACCTTCTTATAAGTGTGACATTTATGATGAAGAATGGTGAGAAACTGAAAATTAACAATGTTAACTTTAAACTTGATTCTTTGGGAACCGTTATAGAGGAACCTGCCTGGAGAAGGCGATGAACATTGTTTTTGATTCCATGTAAATCAAACAACATACTAGATGTAGTGCTCTCTTGTGTGCGCATATGATGTTTTTATATGTCTATTTACTTCACTTCCCTTCACAGTAAAAACTTTACACTAAAAAAGGCCAATATTCTTAGTTCATCCAGTACATGGATACAAATCTAAGTAGACCTATATATGTATTTACATGTAGGTCTGTTTCCAGTGTTTATAACTATTGAGGCCTAACATGATAGAGCTAATCTGCTCTTTTATGTGTTTATTACTTTCTAAAGTATGTGTTTATTAATTTCTAAAGAAAGATTTAATTTAGTTCAATATTTTACCAATGTTACACTTTGTACATGCTTTGCTTGTGGGTGTGCACACTCTTTTGAAATCTCAAAAGTTAAAGTACTTTGCTTTGTTTACATCACGTGATATTGGAATGTGTGATCTAGTGGTCCAGTTATTTTTCCAACATTCTATTTTTAGATTTATTTTTTAGCAAAATCATGCACCAGTTTTGTTGCACACAGCACAGATTTTAGTCAACCCAACTTTAATTAATTATTATTTTATATTTTAAAAAAAAGAAGGTTTCATCCATTTTATAGCAGTTCGACGGCTAATTTTGACGTCTTAATGTATACTCGCGCGTATCGTCATTCATTCCATATTAGTTAGAGTCTATGAAGTGCAATTTTAACAATTAAGAAACCCTAAAGGAATGAGCGCAGCGACTGACCGGGGTTTCTTAATTGTTAAAATTTCACTTCTTAACCTCTTACTGACTTAGTGTTTGCCCTACTTTCCCCCCGCGCTTCTACGAAACCACTCCTCTTAACACGTTCGCGTTTCTACTAAATCCGCCTCCTTGTGTCCAAACAAGCGCGTGCCATTTAGTAAGCGATTGCTTAATGATTAAATGGTTAAAATTGGTGATCGTTAGAAATTTACATGAATAAGTTCGCCATTTTTTTTAATTCCTCACCGTCTGATTGGAGGAAAAAGTAGGGCAAACACTAAGTATTAGTTAGAGCATATCAAGTGATGTTTTAACAATTAAGAAACCCTAAGGGAAGGAGCGCAGCGACTGACCGGGTTTTTTTAATTGTTAAAATGTCACTTCTAAGCCTCTTACTGACTTATGTGCTGGCCCTACTTTCCCCCCGCGCTTCTACAAAACCACGCTTCTTAACACGTTCGCGCTTCTACTAAATCCTCCTCCTTGTGTCCAAACAAGCGCGTGCCATTTAGTAAGCGATTACTTAATGATTAAATGGTTAAAATTGGTGATCGTTAGAAATTTACATGAATAAGTTCGCCATTTATTTTTTAATTCCTCACCGTCTGATTGGAGGAAAAAGTAGGGCAAACACTAAGTATTAGTTAGAGGGTGTGAAGTGATATTTTAACAATAAAGAAATCTTAAGGGAAGGAGCGCAGCGACTGACCGGGGATTTTTAATTGTTAAAATGTCACTTCTTAGCCTCTAACTGACTTAATGCTGGCCCTACTTTTTCCCCCGCGCTTCTACAAAACCACGCTTCTTAACACGTTCGCGCTTCTACTAAATCCTCCTCCTTGTGTCCAAACAAGCGCGTGCCATTTAGTAAGCGATTACTTAATGATTAAATAGTTAAAATTGGGATCGTTAGAAATTTACATGAATAAGTTCGCCATTTTTTTAAAATTCCTCACCGTCTGATTGGAGAAAAAAGTAGGGCAAACAGTAATCTGTATTAGCCTCCAATCGTAGGAACACCCCTGTGTCTAGGGTAATGTTTAAATGCCATGTTTAAATACACATCACATATCCATTAGAATCTTGATACAGTTTATATTAGATTAGTATTGAGAGGACCCGTAGTATGACCCTGTTTCGCGCTGAACTCGTCTACCTCGCCTGTGATGATGAAGCGCGTTGCAATCAACAGAGGCAGTGACCTGTTTACATGTGACGTCATCAAACAAATTAATTTCTAAGTAGACGCTTTAAGGGCCAAGCGTAACAGGCTGTAATAAATTTCTAAGCGCCCACACATACTTTTAGGTGATAATTCCGTTCTGAAAAGGTTTTGTAAACAAAGGCGTGTTTATTGATTAATTTCGTTACTTTCTTGCGTGTGTGCACCCATTTACAGGTGTGTTGTATACGAGTACACTAGTACTGAATCGAACAATGACTTTCGGCAACAAACAATATGCGTAATTGTTTGCTACATTGTTATTTGTGTACATGTTTGTATTTTATGCGACATATTTTCGTTTTGACAATAACGAATTTGATGTTTATATTACACCCGACCCGTTTCATATTTACTTCGTTCAATCATTCATTTTTCTTTAGGCTATTAATACTCACGTTAGCTACTGACTATACGTTCAGGTTCAAGATTGTTTCCTTTTTATATGGAGTTTTAAAGTGGCCAGTACTTCCATATCCACAATTTAATGAATGTGTATTTATAAATAAATATTCAAGCAGACATGACTAAATGACAAATAAAATAAAGTGCTGTTGCATGACTTGGCAAGGTTTAGCAAATGTCTCCAAATGGTGTGATGTTTTAAACGTTTTATTTTAGGACGTTATATGGGTGAAACCACAACAACTATCTATGACCTTTTCCATTTTGCAGACAAAAAAAAACGAGGGTCTTTTACTAAATTTTGAAAAGGTATTTGACTCCCTCTCATGGTCTTTTATTCATGAAGTTCTTACTTAATTTTGGCAATTCCATTAAAAGGTGGGTAATAACGTTTTATAATAATATTAAATCATGTGTTGTAGTAAATG
Organism: Cyrtodaria siliqua; assembly: GCA_037043455.1. Lineage (NCBI taxonomy): Eukaryota > Metazoa > Mollusca > Bivalvia > Adapedonta > Hiatellidae > Cyrtodaria > Cyrtodaria siliqua. The sequence goes on from JAWPHD010002546.1 coordinate 187,502, forward strand.
GCAATGCATCATCTTTGTTTAATATACATAGAGGTTGCAGACAAGGGAATCCTTTGTCTCCCTATATAATTGTAGCAGGTGCTGAAGTACTGGCCATCTCGATTAGAACAAATAAAAATATTACAGGTATTAAGGTAGATGGTATTGAGTTACTGGTAAATCAATATGCGGACGACACCAGACTCACATTAGATGGCTCTGAAAAGTCATTAAAACATACATTATTGGTTTTAAAATTGTATGCAAAGATTGCTGGTCTTAAATGTAACATTGAGAAAACAAGAGTTGTCTGGCAGATATGATAACTTTAAACTATGGTAATAAGATTAAAGAAATCAAAGAACTTATATCTAGATGGTCAATAAGAAGGTTCACCCCATATTTTAAAATCATTGTGATAAAAAGCCTTGCTCTGTCAAAAATCAATCACCTCATATAAAAAGAGACATTATAAATCAGCCTTATAGTGAAGGGGGACTAAATATGTTAAATATAGAATATTTTATGAAATCTCTGAAGGTCACTTGGATAAGAATTGAATTGAATTGGGGTTTAAGGCGCACCAACACATTACAGGTTATATGGCGCCTAATATGCATGAACATGCCAGGCTCATCCTTTATGTTCATCGAGATAAAATATGGAAAATGGGCCTAGAACCTTCTCACCCTGAACTGCAGAGTTGCTGCAAATTCTATCGTAAAAACTCCATTTGGATAAGAAGACAGAACATGGTCAATAAAAAATGGTGTCACCTTTTTGAATCTATGTACACTTTTGCAAAAGCACATGCTAAATTTGGACATAACTTTATAGACAACAACCTGAACAAGATAGACAACCCATTTTGGAATGAAATATATTGTGCATTGTGTCAGTTAAAAAAAGAACTTACTCGAAATTCATGGAATGATATATTAATGGAACCAGTTTTTCTCAATGATACAATTAAGACTGGAAATAATTGCTTATATAGTAAACATTATATAGTTAGGAATATTATTTTTGTTAATGCTTTTGTAGATGAAGATGGTGACTTTCTGTCTTTCGAATTGTTTCAAGAAAAATATGGATATTTTTCAAATTTTATTGAGTATAAACGTGTTATAAGGGCAATAAAATCAACAATTAGCCGATTAGAAATAACGAAAGATAAATTTAAATATTTGACCCCATTAACAACTTAGTCCTTCATCTAATTAAAAAAGATGACAAGGGGTGCAAAACTATTTACAAACGTCTGAATAGAAAAACAACTGAACCAAAAGCAATATTAAAATGGAATCAAGACAATTTAGGAAAAAACAAAGAAGAATGGAGAATTATATTTTTACTCCCTTTTAACATAACAAGATACACTGCACTTATTTGGTTACAGAGAAGATTATTAAACCGTATCTTAGGAACAAATAAACTTCTTGTTAAAATGAATATTACTAACAATGACAGATGTTCTTTCTGTAATGCAGACACATAATCATTAATTCATTTATTCTGGCACTGTGGAAATGTGCAATCTTTTTGGAATAGTGTTTGCAACTGGTTTAAAGAACGGTGCAGACATCTTATTAATTTAACATTAGATATAAGTAAAATTATATTCGGAGATATTACACTAGATAATACTTTAAATCATCTTATACTAGTAGCCAAGAAATGTATTTACTTTTGCAGAACAGATAAGAGATTACCAAGTTTAACCATGTATAAAAACTCAGTTCTCTACCAATATAACACAGAAAAAGAAATAGCTTTCAGAACAAATTTTATTGGCAAATTTAATGAGAAATGGCAAATTTACACTAGTCTTTTTGAACGAGGTTAGAATAAGGGTCTTTTAAAATCAATGAGGAAGTTTATTTTCTTACTATTCTTTTTTGTATTGTCACTAGGAAGGGAAACAACCCGTTCGGGAAAATATGGACGGATCTAACATGAATTACCTCCCTTCCTTTTAATAATGGGTCGACCATTTTATCTCAGAGGGGGCCTGACATTTTCCTGCGAGTTCATCTACTTTCTCACCCAATTGTTGCTGGAACCAGAGTATTTGTTTAACCTTTAGAAATTGGTGTCAATAAAAGATCAGCCCCCGTTCCCCCTCTCCCACCCCCACCCCACCCCACCCCTACATGTATTATCTCCTATTTACAAATAGCCGTTTATTTGTTATAACAAAGAGAATAGAAAAAAAGTTTCTCCATCATAGCAATGATTAAATTGAATTGTAATTCAATGTGTTAATATGTGTATATTATGATATATGCTAGCCGAAGATAAATAATCTTAAAACAGTGAGGTATTCATCCTTTAACTTATTCGTATTTTGGGCATACATTAACAAGATTAGAATTGTGATCTTCGATCTTGTACTTACTATTGTACTTGTATTTGGCTGGCATATATTACGAATGCTTTGTTGCTTAGATATATAATGATTTATTACAATTATCGACACTTGTACGGTACTACGGGGGATGATTCTCCGACCCCCATGTACCTATGACGGGAAAAATAAATGGGCCGTCTTTATATATAAAGATGGTCGAAAAAAATAAATAAAGGTGCTAGAGTGTTCACAAGACAGAAATGGAATTTTTGAGAAAAAAACAAGGGCCATAACACCGGTGTTACTTATCCGATCTGCCTGGTTTACGAACTTGTCCGAGCTTGCATTAATATTAACAATCTGTGTAAGTTTGGTAAAGATCAAATAATGAATGAAGGTGCTAGAGTGTCAACACGGCCGAAAATGGCATTTTTCAAAGACAAGGGCCATAACTCCGGCGTTCGGAAACATGAATCAAAGCAAGAGAATGTGAACCAATTTAAAAGTAACACAGTCAATTTACCGATACGTGAAACAATTTATAGGAAACTGAATTAATGCAAGACCAAAACACTCAATTCAATGACAGCAGAATCAATTTGACATGAAGACAAATGGCCGATACTGAACAGAATTAATACTATGTAAAGAGAATTAATTCAGTGCATTCCCTAACAGTTGCGCGAGGGCGCCACAAAACATCGCATTGTTTTTAATTTGATTAGGTGGTTTCAATAAAAGTAGTGAATCAATTAAAATTACATTGAATTAAATATAATATCGATGAATTAATCAATATTTGACTGGATGATTTATTGAACAACTGTATAACCATAGAATTAGAGAATTTTATACATTTGCACATTTTAAAACAATATATTACATACATAATTCCTGAACTACTATACAATTGTTCAAAGCATACCAAACAAATGGAAACAGGAACTAAAAACAGAAGATAAAACAACACACTATAGCGAAATAAGCTTACTGAAACAAATAGGAAAACAAAACAGTGCCAAGAAATTATTATATAACATTCAAGTAGAACGCATGCAAACATAATTACAAATTAAACCTCACCAAAAATAGGAAGAAATTATAACAAACATAAACTGGAAACTCATTCATACCACACCTTTCAAAAGCACAATAGATACAAAACTTAGATATTTTCAATATAAATATATAATGAGAAAAGTTCGATACCAAGTGTGGTCGTAGCATGTGTGTCATAAGTCGATGATCGATGGTAAGATGAGATGTTAAGATGCAATGGTCGATGGTAAGATGGGATGGTAAGATTCGATGGTAAGATACGATGGTCGATGGTAAGATGCGATGATCGATGGTAAGGTGCGATGTTCGATGGTCCATCGCATCTTACCATCGACCATCGCATCTTACTATCGCACCTTACCACCGCATCTTACCATCGACCATCGCATCTTAACATCACAGCTTTCCCTAACAAGTGACGGTATGAAATGCTTATCAAGGGAAGTAATCTTCTAGCTTATGTATACTGAAAGGAAAAAGAAAAGCGACACGGGAATTGCCGCTATATATTGTATGTACAATATGCTGCTGTTAACCGAATAGTACATGGCTACATAAGATGTTTCCTTTCGGAAGAAATACTAAAACAGCACGTAACATAGCAAATAGTATTCCTGCAAAGTTTTATTGATGCAAATTTAGGATGCAGCATTTTTTAAACTCTTTACATTAAAAACAGTACTGAACTGGCTCAATTTTTTAAAAAGGAACTTCAACATTTATGAATTTCTTGTTACAACGTAAGTGATTAAAACGTCTACCACATTGTGTCCTTTCTCTAACTAGCTGCATTTGCTTTTTACAAAACATCTTGGTATTTCCTTGGAATATATTTGGAATTAACTGTGCAGTATATACATTATATAGCGGAAATTCCCGTGTCGCGTTTCTTTTTCCTTTCAGTATATGTACTAGTGGCGCCCTCGCACAACTGTTTGGGAAAGCACCGAATTAATTCCCTTTTCAGTATCGGCCATTTGTCGTCTTTATGTCAAATTGATTCTGCGCATCATCGATTAGTTGTTAAAACGGTATTCTAGATCTGTTTATGCAAGCTTAATTCATTTAACATATGATTAAATCATTTTCAATAAGGTCTAACACCTTACTAAATCGATTTCGACTGAATGGTTCGAATATGCACCGATTCGTTTAACTTATGTCTTGTATTAGTTTCCTATAGATTATTTCACGTATTGGTAAACTGACTGAGGTACTTTTAAATTGGTTCACATTCGCTTGAGTTGATTCATATTTTCGAATGAATTGTTTAGCATTGCATTGAATCGTTTCAAGTTAGAATAGATGGTTTGAAAAATCACTCCGGATTATTTCACAAAGCATCGAATTGTTTTAAGTTTGATTATATGGTTTCAAAAAAGGTAATGGATCAATTAAAGTTACATTGAATTAAATATAATACCGATGAATTAATTCATCTTTGACTGGATGATTATTAAAAACATACTTTTGGCGGTAATGATATCCCAACATAGCGGTGTTTTGTTTTATCAAATATACACCTATATTAATGATGTACCCCCGCACCACCCCACCCCGATCACTCAACCATCCCTCCAACCCATCATCACCACCACACGATATATTTATTTATTTTTATATACATATATCTGCGTTTTGGATTATTTGGATATTAACATTTAAATTTGAACGCAATCATTTACATATAAAACCATTTAGATTAAATTGAAATACACAGATGAAATATAAATAAAAAGAAACGTGAAATGAGGTCACAATAAAAAAAATTGCTAGATTCTCATTCCCTCCCTCCCCGAGTTGTCTTTCGACCACAAATTTCTTTAAAATGACAGCATGTTTTAATTAAAACTGATAACAAATAAAAAATAAACTTTCACACCCTGCCCCAAATTTACCATCCCCCTCCCCACATTGTTTTAGCCTTTTTTTCTGATGGTATATACTGGCTATATAATTTATTATTGTCTGAAAAATCGAATATCGAATAGTGGAGCTGCGCTGTTCTCCGACAGATGATTTTTATTATAAACAGCGTATTAAATTCTTACTTAATAGTGGGGGGAAAAAAGGATCCAATTCCATAGATCTACCTGTATATCCATGCCAATTCTAATAATATATAAATTACCAAAATTATTCATGGACATGCTGGAAACTGGAGCCCGATTAAGAGTTTTAGTCATTGGTTTATAGTAATCTAAATCAAAGATCCAGAACACTCCTTAAATTAATATTTAATAAGTCCCTTTTTAATCAGTCCATCAAATAGTATATAATTACTTATTATTGCAGTGAAGAGAAAATAAATGAAAATTTAGGGACATGAACTCGGATCTTCTGCATAGAAGTCGGGAGCTGAAACGATTAGGCCACGGCATCAAACGCGTGACGTCATAATTAAAAAGTATATATTGTTATGTATTATATGACTTCTGATACTCACGCAAGACCTGCATATTGTGAATAGTAGCGTCAATAGTCCTTATTTATTTGCAAAGTCAGTTGAAATTGTCCTATGTAGTCGTATTTATTGATTATTGGTCGATAATTGGCTGATTTGGTCACTGGCGAGACAGTTAGTCAGTACTAATTTATCCACATCGATTGCGAAAATTAACGACGGTTCCGATGGCATTGATGGTACAGAGTCGGCCAATTCCGTCATTCTTCGGTGATAGCGAGATGTTGCGAAAGACACCCGGAGAAGGGACATCGTCGAAGAGGCCCGAAGTGAAATTACCATGTAGATCTCCGGAAGTAGCTACTAGTTCCCCGTTCCGTATGCTTGACTCTCATATACTTGGCCGAAATCGGAAACCAAAGGGATTCATTTTTTCAAACTCATAGTATGTGGACAAAAGTTGATACCGTTAAGAGGATTTAAATCCCCTATAATTAGTGTATAGCTGGTGGCTTAATGTAGCCAGTTGGAAAATACTAACTGGGCCACTATATCACACATTCCGATATCACGTGATGTAAGCACAAATGGTGTAAATAGAGAAGTACTTTCACTTTTGACTTGTCTATAATACCTACTATAATATACGTATGCACACCCAAAACAATGCATGGATTTAGTGTAAACTATTAAAATAAATTTAATTTATTCCTACTAAATAAACAAACACAGGCTTAAACATAATCTGCAAAATCATTAGGCCTCACTGAATTGTACTGTAAATTACACACAATGAATGTAATAATTTATATTGACTATTTTTGTGAAGTTCTATAGGAAGTGAAGCAAAATAAACATATTAAAAAAAAATCACACAGTGACATATAAAAACGAAAAGGAGGACATCTTGTACATTATTTGAATATCATGGAAAGTAGACTATAGTTTCTCGCCTTTACTTGGCTGGCTCCTCTGTAACAGTTCCCAAAGAGCCAAGTTTAAAGTTAGCTGCATTGCTAATTTTCAGCTTCTCACCGTTCTTCAGCATAACTGTCACTTTCCCTTCAATGGTCCAGGCGTCACGAACGTTTGAACGCAAACTAGCACTTCTAAGCAGTTCACTTGTCTGTTTTGCGAGATCCTCTTTAATAACTATTCTGGTATCTTTCAGGGCTTCCCTCACGCACGCGACATAAACTTACAACTAACCGGACGCCTTTCCTTGTGTATGTGGTCCCAGTCCATTTGCAAAGTGAGACTAGGGCTTTCACAAGGTGGGGATTTTGTCGTTTTACGTTGGAATTATGTTCTTTACATAAAGAACCTTGTTTTATTTGAAAATGATTTTGTTTATATAGGAATGGATAAAAAAAGCCGTTTAATTAAAAGCTTGTATATATTTTCAGGTACATAAAAACAGCCATTAAGCAGACCGCATGTTTCGGGCCAAAACCATATTAAAATATATATGGCAAATGTTAAAATTTAGTAACGATATTTGACCAGTGATAAATGATTATATTGATGTTAAAACTCATTTTACTATAATTAAAAAAAAATCATATTTTAAAATTATCGTGTTGATTTTTGCTCCAAGTAAGATGAAGATTCGGTAGAGAGCGTTTTTGACGGTTAAAAACATGGCGGCCATGTCTTACGGTAAAAGAATGGTAGGTCAATAGTTTTAAGTGTGATTGTAAATGACAGAAGTGTTTCTAAATGAATATGTGGAAGAACATTGGAAAACATATATGTTAAAGGTAAACAGTATAACAACTGAAGAATACAGTTTAAACATGTTAAACCTCAAAAGCACGCATGATTATTCCACCCACACACTCGTGACCCTGAAACATTAACCTTGAAGATTACATTGATGGCAAATTCAGTTTCCTTTCGTCATCGATTTTATAATGATTAGGATACATTCATGCAGGCATCTATTTGTTATTTAAACATCATTTTGAAACATAGGTCTATTAGTATTAGCCACTTCGGTCCGGAATCTCGGCGCGCACCTGCTGGTGATAAACGTTCACAAGTTTCCGCTATCAAGTAGCAATGCAAAGGCATCTTTCAAATAAGAAAATATTGGGAAGCTGATTAGTATTTCTAAATAGTATCATCAAAATAGTCCATTGAGGGGTAAAAATAAGTAAATGGACCATCCCACATACAAAGAAATAATTGTCTGTCCAAGAATTGCCAAATGAATAAGCCTTTTTTTCCAATTTTCTGAGAAAAACAACCTAGCTGATAAATATTGTTTTTTCCTTGAAATAAAAATCATACAGATGTTTGTTTACAAAATAATGTGCCAAATGAATGTTTCTTTCCCTTTTCCTTTGAATTATTTGCTACTATTTCCACAGTTTGGTGTTAAACCTGTCATCTTTGCTATGTAAACAAATGAGTACTCGCGTTAGATGCCCTACATGACTTATCGTGACAATGTCAAGGTCAGAGTTGAACAATTCTGAAAACAGTGTAAATTAGCCTAAAAGAGCCAAAAGTTCTCTTGATGAATGATAGCATGTGTATAAATATTTAATATTATTTCAGTGAAGAATTCATGAGAAATATTAGTTGGAACAAGTTTCTAGTTCAAAATAAGACTCGAAAAAGACGAGCTTGTTTGTAGTACCGTGCATGCGCATTACCGCCACATGACAAGAGTTGTCGTTTCTGATGTTAGCAGGTGTTGAAAAATGCGCAAATACATCATGAGTACGTCATTTTTGTGAGATTAGATATAAAACAAATTGAATTATTATTGAAGTACTTTATTTGTACATGTACATAAATTAGAGCGTAATCATCCGATTTAATACTGAACTTCCGAAAACCGCGCTTCGCGTCCAATTGTTTTTCATCTACCAATAAATAATAAAGGCCACGAGGTCAATTACGTAATTTATGCAGTGTTTCTTTTCTATATTCAACATAAAAAGTTCCACTTAAAAGGCGCGTAATTTGATATTTCTAAAATCTAAATATAGCTGACGGGGCGCCACCTATCGGGTTTTGCATTGCTATTTACATTGGTTACGCCAATTACGTTGTAGACACGGGTCATTCCATCGCTCTGTTAACCGTAAATAAATTATTTAAATTTAAAACATGCTTTCCAACAATTTTTAACTCGTGGAATGTTACAAATTAGTACTTCTTTTGAGAACGAGGGCTCAACACATGGGAGGGTGGATCAACTTTCTGGGGGTAGGTGTATCAGGTTTGTGAAATAGGTACGGTTTATGGGGCTAGAAGTATATAAACAGGCTTGTGCCTAAACCAATGTGAAATTTCAGAAAATAAAAACAGTAAGGCCTAAAAAAACTGATGTTTCCTGGTACATGCCTAAAACAACTCTGGTCGGTAGGTCGGATTTTCTTTGGGGAGGGAGTGGGGTAAGAACTCAATACCAGTTTGTTTCAAATTATATATAACAGCACTATCAGATTTAAAGACTTTAAGTTGACTGATGCATAAAACACAGACCTAATAACAAATTTGGACACAGTAACAGTAACTACGAAATTGATCTAAATTTCACGTGGCAAAGTGCGAACATTTCACAAAATATTTCCCAACTTTAAACAAACATATCATGAAAAGTTTTATAGATGCAAGTTTCATGCATGCCAAAATCGCATCACAAATTTAATTTTCTTTCCAATGATAGTATTTTGCTTTCTCTTACATTTAGAGCAAAAAAGGAGTTTGACAGAAACTTTGACTATGTTAAAACTTTGATTTTGAAGAAAAAAGTGATTTTAACTTTAAACGTCTTTTTATACAATTTCTTATTTTGAAAATAAACAAATTATTATAATTCCATTTTGCTATTGACTATGAATCTTTTAAATGTATTGTCATCAAAATCAGTGAATAATTGAAAGAGAAGATAGAAGGAAAAGTTAAGGTGACACATGATATTTAGGGTGACACATGACATAATGTAATTATTACATAGCAATAACATGTTAACTCAGAAAACAGTGTATAACGGATTTATCGTCAATATTCGGCAAAAGGTAGAGTCAATGAGCCGGACGTAGGGTCGATGACACAGAGCTGGCGTCAATGCTAGTTTATTTGTTGTAAAATGTACAGTGATATACTGTGTTGGCATTGTTGGTATTTTGTAGTAAATCAACTGTTAAATCAACCTATAATCGATACTGTGCGATAGTTATACAGTTGTATTTACATATTCGGATACACAATTTAGTATATCTTGGCAACATAATCAGAAAAAGTTAAACATTTTGACAGTTTTAGCATTGTGTTTGTGCAACACATATTCTACACCAGTTTTGAAAATTTGTTGTTATTTTTGTAATCAGCGATAAAAAGTACTTGTTTTAATTAATTTGCTTTAGCTCAAATCTCAGATATTCAATATCATATCCACGTTAGAATATAATTATGTGATTATTATTTAATTAATTCAACTGAAATAAACACAGAAAATTACAATTTATGTACACAGCGAGACAGGTTTAGTTTTTATACATGACGCAATAATCGGAAACTCGCATTTAGGTCAGTGGCAAGGCAATACTGTTTTTACTACATTGCCTAAACGAATTTAACGCAAGCTTTAATGTCGGACAGTAAACTTATAAATTTACAACTCAATGGCATGGACGATCTTCTGAATTTAACAAAGCATACATATCAAGACAGTTATGCACACGTGATAATTTTTCAATGAGAAATATTAATTTAATTGAAACAATATACACAATCGATTATCAATTTTATAATAATGTAATTCTGTTGTCCGTTTCATTATAACGGTAGTGATCATCGATCATTTGAATATCATAAGTTGCGTCGTTAGACGAGCAAGCGCAAATGGGGGCAGAATTTGTTTTGTGTCGGATAAGAGATGTTAATTATGACCAATAAAACTCATAGTGATTCGTAGTGGTAAACAGTATTGTTCTTAAATATCGATAATTTTCTTAGTAGTTAAATGATTAATTGTAATATGTTTAAACATTCTGTTAGTAAAGTAGAATAATATTGCTCAATCCTTTCCCTAACCGTACACGACATTGTGTTACGGAAATCAGGTAAAGCAGGCTGATATAAAACATATACTATTTTTATCGAGGCGACGAAATCTGTCGCCTGGTACCTTGGCATTTAATACGGTATATGGACTTATAATTGACAAAAAATGCTCCTAGCATTGACACAACCTCTGCGGCATCGACCCTAGCTCAGGCTCATTGACTCAACCTCTTGCCGAAAATTGACGATAAATCCTTTGTACAATGTTTTCTGATAAACCAGTTTAGTACACGAAAGGCTTTTCATCTTCACTAAAGAACAGCTGACTCATAAATAAATAAAAATATGCACCGAAAAGGTGCGATCTGTCGAAGAAAACACACACACCTTTCAATCTTATAAAAGACTTGAGCGTGAAATTGAACAATAATTTGTAATATTTCGGCAATTTAGACATACCTTGAACATATATAATTGGAATACCATTCCCCGATTTTTGAAATAAGTCGTTGGGTTTATGATATTATGATAAACAACGAGCTGAATCCACCTTTATTTTGTCATTTTAATCCTTGTCACTACCTCGGAAGTGTCATTGACTCTCGTTTTCATATATCTCCAAATTATGCTAATGTCAATGTTTAGTACCCTTACTGTAATGTTTTAAATGAAAGTTTTCGTATTTTGTTTGTATTGTGTTTTATGTCAATTGCAACACATGTAAGGTTATATATGACGGTCGATTTTTTATTTTATGGTGGAGGCAGACCACCTACTTTTCCTGGGTAGAACCAGTACTGTACACCTCCGGTCATCCGTAAGAATCGACACTTCCTCACTTACAAGTCGAGCTCCCAGTGGGATTCGAACCCGTAGCGGTGAGATGCGAAGCTTTAGGACTCACACCACTAGTATCTCCCTTGAATACTCGTGCCCTACTGATGAAGGAGGTAGATAAAAAAACAAGTTCGCTTTCTATATTTTACAGGATACATGGATTTATCTTTACCAGGTTCTAAATCGACAGCATTTTAGGAAGAGATAACAGAAAAATGCATGTTGATACATGATTTCTAGCTAATTCTGCCTCATTTTACACATGATCGGTCTAATCACCACGGGGTTGTATTTTTATCTAAATTTTGATAGGTTTCACGCAAACATGAAATTAAAAAAAGTTCAATCTGGTAAATATTTTTTCAATGTATTTTAAATTGTAGATATTGTATCAATGAAGAATTTAAGAATAAATACATGCTGTAAAATGTGTTCATCTCTATGCCACGAACAAAAACATTACAATGGGACCCTATGGAAAATCAATTGTTGTGTGAGACGTTTACAACGCAACGTCGTTAACCAATCAACCAAGAAGACGCTTAATGACACACTAACACGCTGGGAAAGGAAAGATTCGATTCTTAGTGATGCTCAAAACGGTTTCAGGACAGGATATAGTACTACAGAGCACGTTTTATCACTGACTTCAACTACTGAAACAAGAAAATTAAACCGTCAAGCTATATTCGTCTCATTTATAGATTTTAAAAGGGCATATGATGCAATCAATATATGTATTCTTTTAAAAAACAAATAAAGAGCTTGGAGAGTGAGGACTCATGTATAATGCAAAAACGCCACTCTATATAGAGATGGAGTGAGTTGCTGTGCAGAATAAACGGTTTGAAAACATGTTGATTCTCTGTCAACTGCGATTTGAAACAATGATGCAATTTGACAACGATTTCATTCAATCTTTTTATCATTGACCTCGTTCACAAAATAAACTCACTACACTGCGGTATTGATATAAAGAACGAACATGTATCCGTTCTTCTGTACGCCGACTACCTCGTTCTAATAGCCTCAAATGAAGACGATTTACAGATGCAGCTAGATGAACTAAATGCCTGGTGCATAAGTAACAAAATGAACATAAACGAGGATAAATCAAATGTTTTTTAAGATCCCAGTCAATAATACGAACTGAACACACGTTTAAATGTGGGGATACCATTTTAAAAGCGGTTGATCGATACAAATAGTTGGGACTCCTGCTCACTGAGTATTTAAGTTATGATGAGATGGCAAAACAATAACCGAGCACTTGGTCTTGTCAGGGCCGACAGTAGATATTGTCAACCTTGAAAAAATAATGTTTATATTCCACCGTGCACCGACCAAACAACAAGGATGGAAGTAGTTAAAAGTCAAACATGAAATGTAGCATTCACAGAACACAGTCGACCAAAAACAAGCATACAAAAATAAACAATATTTACAAGGAGAAATACAAGCAAAGAAAGTGAAAATGGTTGACAATAAGGGTACCGCCTTGGAACGGTCAGCGGCAAAACGTTCGTTGAAAGTATAAACCAGTTCACTCAAGCGAAAAGAAAACAGTAGGATTGTATTTAATTAAAAATATAGCACAAGATGCGTAAGAGGACTGCGGACGCTCTATTGGCTTACACGGCTCATAATAGTACGTAGGTGAAACAAAACTACCTCTAATTCAAAGGATTAACCTCATAGATCTGACATCAACATACGCGAACTCTACGGGTCGCCAGTCGCAGAACATCTCATGTTTTCTCGGATATATCCCTTTGTTGCATAGACCACAACCCCAATTGGTCAGATCACACTCGAAAATCACGCGAATCGTATTGGATCCGTCAATTGAACACTATTCAACCGTTTGGAATAAACAAAGAGGATGACATCCGAATCTCCAGTAACAATAACTTATTCATTTACATGCCGGCTTATTTGTTGATTACTGTGAAATACTGTGAGTGATATCGAACACATTGACCTCATATTTAATAATTTAATAAAAACGGATATTCTAGCTTAATGTTCGATGTGTGTATGAAATCAGATGGAACATCACTTTTTTTAAAAAGTTTTAAGCATAGTTTGCATCTATGATCTAGACAACTTAATTACAATGTCAACGTGCCCTAGGTTTTTTGTTTTTTTAAAAATGTATATATGTTAGAATTTTAACTAAATACATTTACTTAACATTTCTATTAAGGACATGCAATTAAAGTCGTTTTAACTATTTTTTTATGCAACATTTGTCTTTAATTATTATAATATAACAATTTATTGATAGTTGTTTAAATAATTACATTTCATAATGAATTTAATGTAGGTGATTATATGGAAAAACATGTCGAAACACTGTAAGGTTATGATATGCTATTTTAACGTCAACGTCAATTTAAAATGTCAGCGTTTTTTAATTTAAAATTTTAGCATTTTTTATTTAAAATGTCAGCGTTTTACTTACGCGACGTCATAACTGACGACCTCAATTTCGTTTTTGAAAGTAAACACTTTTGACGTTCACGACGTTTACTAACGGTCTGAATATTTGTTACTTTCTCGGCGTTTATATCGTTATATAATTACGCGATTATTATTTATTTATTATAAATCTAAATGGGCCTCTTTTGCGGGCATTCTCTTCCAATATCAGAACATTTTAATAATATATTTATGATCATTTGTACATTGTTTTCTATTTTTTCATTGCAACAGTTGTTTATATGATTTTCTTGTAAATGTTACATGTCTTTGTACTCCTAAAGAAGGCGTAAAGCCGAAAGCGCTCGAGTATATATTTTACCTAGTATACACGCTAGCTAAGAGATTTTGTTTAATTTTGTTGATAGCACTGTAAATGATAATTTTCCACATTGTATATTAACAAATAACTCTATCATATAGTATCCTTTCTGGATCCAGTGTTTGTGAAAGGTTATCTGTTCAAAGTATGATTTCCTCTGCTATATGTATATATATATCATTTTCTGTTATGATATTACCTATTCAATACTTATAACATTATTTCGGTTACGCACACATACGCGCTTTTATTTTTATTTATTTATTTTTTTTGTCCGAAATGTCGTGGCAAAAACGCTTTGTAAAACGTAACATATTTATTCTTTACTTTTATTGACATAATCTTAAGTCAGATTCTAATCAAAATAATGCGCAGGTAATTTGCATACAGCTAACATGATTTAACATCGTCATAAAGAAAGCAAGCAAACGATAAACCGTTTGGGATATAATGTAACTAATGCGGGATTTGGGAAAGCGGAATTCATTTTAAACAAAAGAAATTCCTTTAGGAGCAGTTTTAATATCTTTGTATTTCTTTGTATTTTTAAGCATTATCGATAAATATTTAGACTAGAAATATGGTTTTTGTGAAATAATATGACATTTGAATATTTTCATTTTTATCATTAGTTTTATCACGGGTGGCCAACGTACGTCATAGTCACGTGGTATGTACGCTATGGAACACGGAAAAAAGGTAAGCAATATCTGTCGACTCGATTTACTATTTGAATAATATCTCGGGTCATAATGAACCGAATTTATTTCGGTAACTTGCACATTCCCCTGCTGAGGGTCAACAATCCTCGGCATGTGTTATCTCGGGATAATTTCTAGCCAACCTTTAGATTATATCGATTTAATCATTTTTTCCGGGGGGTATGGAACACGCTATACTTCGAATTATAAACAGAAATTATCAAATATACGATTTTCTACATTTAATATAGTTTCAACATCACGAATACATACCTTATCAACTCAAATGACTTTCACAATTGTTTTTCTTGCAAACTGATGTTTATTTTACAAGAAAAATAGTCAATTGGCGTAATGCTATGGAACACACCAGTATTTCTTATGCTAAGGTACACACATAAAACAGAGAGTTGCAGTTTTCGCAATACATTCTGACTTCGGGATGTATTCATTTTGATTATTTCATACATCTGTACATAGTTTGTTTCCAAATTATAATATTTTTGAGACATTCGGTATACAAATCACACGGAACATGCTATATTTTCAGTTAAGTATCGCAGTCAGTCAGTTTGAATTTGTATTTCCTGTTTCCTGTTTACAGATCGTTCTGTTATCGAACGGTAAGGTCAATGGTCTACAAGTTAGTAGACCGTGAGGATGACGTGCCAAACGAAGGAACCCCTACACCAACTATGCATGTCAGAAAGTATACTAACAGGAAACGGGTCATAGATAGTATACAGACAAGGTGAGAAGAATAACAATAACTGAATGTATACATTTAACTAAACTTTATATGATTCAGAAAAATGTCAATGTTTGCGCTATTGTGACTGAATTCCGATTTTTCATTTGTTATTTACCATAAGTGTAACCAATTGAAAACAATGTGGCCATCTTTAGCCTGTTGTTATTTTTTGATTATCTTCGATTAATACTTGTTGTTTTAGTTGAGGAAGTACTAATATTAAATAGTTATTAATTGTTTCATAGTAACCACCACTTCGACAGCATAGAACGAAGGCGAATACAAGGGAAACGGAAGGAAGCGGTGATGTCCTCCCAACGAAATGCTGTTGAGAAAGGTCCGTTGGGAATACGTTAAGAAAAAGCCAGGAGAAATGATTCCAAACTACCAGTTACAGATCGAATGGGATTAAAGCTATGAGTAGAATATTGGAGAGAAAAGTACATCTGACATAAGAACAATAACATCAAATTTACAGGATGATTAGGCATACATATGCTTTATATGTTGGATAGAGTTAACTGAACAATAAATATAAGATGGGACTCACCCGGGATCTGGAAGTGGTACATTTCGATCAGAGTGTATTAAAAAAATGATCATGTATGGTTATATTATAAGTATTATGTGTAATTTAGTTAGATTGAAAATAAATATATAAGCATATA
Source organism: Cyrtodaria siliqua (assembly GCA_037043455.1). Lineage (NCBI taxonomy): Eukaryota > Metazoa > Mollusca > Bivalvia > Adapedonta > Hiatellidae > Cyrtodaria > Cyrtodaria siliqua. The sequence goes on from JAWPHD010002546.1 coordinate 204,076, forward strand.
TAGATCGTGTGTTATATTTGATACTAAATGGTTTAAAACAGTTTCAGTATGTAACATCATTACAACAGCAAGAACTGTCGGTGCAGGGCCGTATTTAGATAATGTACGGGGTTTCATTGGATTTGGATCATTAAGCATTCAGGTTCCATAGGACAGTTTTAAGTGACTTGTGACAATGAGACTTTGTAGTATTATAGTATTTAAATAATTAAAGAAAAACAACTGCAATTTAAGTTTTATTAAAAGTAAACAAATAAACTTCAAAACAATTAATCACATTTCAAATTATCACAGACTACTTATATAAATCTCATCACTGAACACATTTGGTGTTAATTGGTAAAAAAGAAACAAATAAACTTCAAATCGAAATAACTCGAACAAATAAAAAGAATTAATCACATTTTAAATCATCACAGACTACTTATCTTATCATTGAACACATTTGGTGTGTTAAACATAATTAAACACGTTCGACATAAAACATTTATAACAGCACACCATAAGTGTACATGATTTAAAATAAAACCCTTACAGTTGGTTCCTCCTTCTCAACCGACATTGTAACAAAAATATCGAACGCCAATTTAACATATATTCAAATATGTGTACCTATCTTATATCAACTTGGCGATGTATAACTAAGAGCTGAGCAATCAGCTAGTACAATTAAATCTCTGATAACAAAACACAAATGAAATTACAAACCCTAGACAAAGTAAAAACATGTATAACAATTCAACAAGAAAACAAAACTACGTAAGATACTAATTCAATTTATACACCCGTTGTATAAAAAAGTACCGTAAGGTAAACAAAGGAAGTAACTATATATAACTATCTAGATTCATTGTATCTTTTCCATGTTTGTCTTTACTGTATAAAGTGATCGATATATAGCGAAAGCCATTTGTCATTATACTCAATCATAATTATATGTATGTGTGTCCTTGTATTATAGAAGTTGTATAAGTTACAGATCAAAACGTGAACAAAGGATCTGACTTACCCCACGTGATCGAAAAATCATAAAATAAAACGGAAATGTGTTATTTTGTTGTGAATAAAAGATTTTGTAACATCTCGAAGTGAGAAATGAAATATGTTATTCACTCCGAAACAACAAAATTAATATCCTCTATGTATGACACCAGAATGACGCAGAATTATGAGCGGCACATCAAACACTTTTTGGGAGGGCCAAACATACTTTGCACCCACCAGTCAGTATGGGGCAGGCATGTAATATTCTATCCCCTGTCCGAGGACCTGCCTTGTATTAACACGTGCCTTGTATTACCACGTGCTTGTGATTATTTAAGATTTTGTTTAACACCCGATATGTTAGTAAATCTAAAATGAAGTTTAAATAGAAAAAATGATTAAAAATAACAGTTAGGGTAGTTCCGAGATTTACTGTTTTTTAAATGAACGCGTTTATTAAAATGTGAAATGACGTCTATCCTTTCGTTTTAAAACAGTAGAAACCACAGATCTATGAAATAATCAAAATGAATGCATCCCGAAGTCAGAATGTATTGCGAAAATTGCAACTCTCTGTTTCGTGTGTGTACCTTAGCATACGAAATAATTGTGTGTTCCATAGCATTACGCCAATTCACTATTTCCCTGCAAAATAAACATCAGTTTGCAAGAAAAACAATTGTGAAAGTCATTTGAGTTGATAAGGTATGTATTCGTGATCTTGAAACTATATGAAATGTAGAAAATCGTATATTTGGTCATTTCTGTTTATAATTCGAAGTATAGCGTGTTCCATACCCCCCGGAAAAAATGATTAAATCGATATAATCTAAAGGTCGGCTAGAAATTTTCCAGACATAACACAAGCCGAGGATTGTTGACCCTCAGTAGGGGAATGTGCAAGTTACCGAAATAAATTCGGTTCATTATGACCCGAGATATCATTCAAATAGTAAATCGAGTCGACAGACATTGTTTACCTTTTTCCGTGTTCCATAGCGTACATACCACGTGACTATGACGTACGTTGCCCACCGTGTTTATTTTTCTGAAATACCAGAATACCCCTTTGCGTGCGGAGAAATATGTCACATGTTAGTATCTTTCTACCCCTTTCATATACAAGTCAACACTGAATTGTATTCAAAGATGTCTATATCTTTTTGTTTTTAATGACAAATGCATTTCTTTATGATAATTGAACTATTGTCAGGTTGATATGTTGAACTTTTAAAAATGACAAAAATCTATAATTGAAATTTGACCAAATAGCTTAAGAAAACGTGTGCGACGAAATTGTCACATTTCCATTTATTTACGTTCGTTTGCGTGTTTGACGTCTTAGATATAAACGTTTAAAAAAACGGCATTTTGACGTTACGTCGCGTACACCGATAACGTGCGCCTTGTATAACATCTTATATTGAATTATCCCACCCACTAAATCTCATTTGAGTTGTTTGCATTTGGAAGCTAAACTATGTTATATGTAGGCATTTCATGGAGCAGTTTGGATTTGTTTGTGTAAAATATTGACTTGACTGCATGATACTCGTCGACATTGTCGGCAAATATAAATACCCAAGTATTTGGCATTAAAAGTTTAATATTCATGTTAATAAACGTATCTGTGTACAAACTAGTATTATGAATTCATATAAATAGTCTGTCGGACAGTACTACGAAAACAAATCAGGAAATGTAAATATGATCACGTAAAGTACTTAAGCAAACCATTCACAATGCTCTGAGCAAGGATCCTTATAGTTTAAACTAGAATGGTTTGCGTGTATTATTAATATTTTCAGGGTATACTATTTAAATACGATAAAGCGCTGTGGTCTAGTGGTAGAGCGTTGGACCCATGCTCTAAAAGTCGTGGGTTCGATCCCCGCCATTGACATATGTGTTGTGTCCCTGAGCAAGACACTTTATCCGCATTTGCGTAGTACTGGTCCTACCCAGGAAGACATCGAGAGCGATTCAAATAAGTTCATAGAGCGTTCGTTACCATCGATGTGAAATAAATAAGTTTAAACTACAACGATACTCTTAATTTTACTCGTCTTTCAGTATCCCATAGCCTTCAGGTTTACAGGTATAAGGCAACTTGAGCTGATATTAAGTTCACTTTTGAAATGTTAAGTTAATTAATACATTGGCCTCTGCATCATAGTCGTCGTCATTTGTCGACTTTATAAAGTACGCCTTCAGTTGCGTTAAACTGTTCGTTTAGATATTTGTAATACGTCTTGCGCCCAAACTAAGATGCATATCGAGGGCTTGGCGCAACACTGGTCTAACTCCCTTTTTTCACAAAATCACATTTTTTTTGCATTTTTGAAATATAAAAGATGAAATACATGTTATGAAAAATGTTTTTTGTTGATCACTTTCAACTTATTATTGATTTTATTATGAAATAACAAATAAGTCTATCTTAGAACAACAAATTTAATAGAGGCAAAACAGGTCTAATTTGAGTTGGACTTGTTTTACGTTAAAATGTGTGTGCAAAACCAGTTCAACTCATGATATTAATAGTTTTGGTTGTTTAATGCCTTTGTTTAATGCTTTAAATGTTTTTCCCCATGCCCCCACCCCCCCCCCCCCCCCACCCCCCCAACCCACACACACCCACACCCACTCCATCCTCAGCAGAGAGCACTGGGCATACCCTGCGAGGAATTAGACGGTGGTAAAAACAGTTTATAATCCCCTTCCCTATGAGCAACATCATGTCCAAATCCCCAGTTTCTACCAGTATACTATATCCCCATGTTGGTACCATATTCTGTCGAATTCCCGACCCCGGTGTCATCATTGATGGTATGCCTCCCTCCTGCCCCTCTGTTGGGGAAAACTTTGATAGGTTCATAATTTAAAAGTGGGGCATAAATATTGTTATTTATTTTATTTTCTATTTATTGTAAACCAATTTCTAACAATATTTAACATTTTATATTTGCAATATTTGCACATTTTCAGACATTTCGCATACATGTATTTGCATTGGTTATAAAACTGTTTTTCGTGCTTACTCCTGAAATTTCAGTGCAAAACAAGTCTATCTCAAGTTAGACCAGTTTTGCACTGAAACAAATGAGCGCAAAATAAGTCTATCTCTATAAGTACCTATTTGCTATTAATATATATATAAACAATTTTTTAATTAACTAAGAAATGACTAAGAACTGAGATATACAATAAAAAATCTTATTTCCATGTTTGCCATCTAATTTTCCAAGAATATAATCAGTTTTTTGCTTCTCCTGAAAAGTTTGCAAAAAGTGAGTTAGACCAGTATTGCGCCAATCCCTCGATATGATATTACATGTAATAGTGGAAGTATGTTTTAAATAATGCACGTATAAATATAACTGATTAGTTACTGTCTCTTTTAACATACTTGAATATGAAGAAACAAGCGGCGGTGTGTTTTTGAATTTGTGCTTTAAAGAAGCAAGATATAGCGTTTTAATACAAGTGCGGGTCAGGTAGGAAATGTTATTACGACAGAAATCGGCGATTTTACTTAAATTTCTCCGCACAGCGTGCGTTTTCGTACGAACTGTGAATTTAATGTGATAAATGAGAGCCAGACCTAACGAACTGTGTAGAGGATTTGAATCAATTCTGTAATTTGACAAAGATTCAGCCTTCGAAACGAGGTTGGTCATATCAAAGATGCCTACCATGTGTTATATAGGTAATAGGGGGATATCGTTTGTTTTTGTTTTTTTATATAATATCTGCGGCTCCAGTGCCAGTGATATCAGATGGAATAAAAAGCAACGTATATAACAATTTCAAGGGCCATAACTTCGCAGTTTCTATTCTCCGTAATAAACGTGTCTAAAAGGAAACAGGCAATTTTGATGTGTTAAAAACACACGGCATCCCGTTAGATTGTTAACATAACTTGTATATTTGCATTTCTTATTAATAGGACGTTAGTCCCATAGAGTGTTAGTCTTCACTTTCAGATGACCATGGAGGAGAAAATGCCCTCTTTTAATAATATTAAGTATTGGACTAGTCGAAAGCAAATTTTATTTACATATTACTTACTATTGGTAATTGTGCACCGATAATATATTTAAAATGTTGGTAGACAAACGAATAAATGTGTCCACGTCTATGACAACTTAGTAAAATAAAATATGAGTTTCCAAAAATGACGGTGCGAGTAAAGGCATGGATGGAAGTCAGATATGGCTGTATTTCAAACTTTTCCAAGCTTTTACTGGTATTAATATTTTGAACAAGTGTGGTACAGTGTAAATGAAAATAAAATAGTTACAGATTAAACAAAGAAAAATATAGCATTTTCTAAAAACTCAACGGCAGTAACTTAGTAATCCGATATAGCTGGTTTTCGACATATTTAGCATTTATTAATGCCAAAAATATGGAGTACGGTAACTATTGGATGGAAATAGAAGTTCGTGCTTTAAAGAAGCAAGATATAGCGTTTTAATACAATTAAAGTGTCATTACGCTGGTGTTACTTATCGAATATCGCCGATGTCCTTTATCTCATTGATAGAAAGAATATATCCCAGTTATTTTCAAGATCAGATGAAAGCTGAACGGCTATATCACCTTAACGGAGGAAAATAAATAGCAAAATAAACTAAAAGAACAGGGCCATGACTCTAGAGTAGCTGATACGATATAACTTATTTTCAAACTTGTCCGAGCACTCAGTGCTATCAAAAATCTGTCTGATTGGATGAATAATGAAGGTTGTATGGTCTAAACGGACGGACGACGGACAGACGGACGAAGTGCATCCCGCAATCCCATAAGCACAGCTGACCTCGAATTCAGACAATCTCAGTGTCCTGCTAAATGTAAAAACGTCGCTAAATGTAAAAAACAGTCGCTAAATGTACAAACGTGTGTATATATCATACGTGTAATGTCTCTCTCCTGTGTGAATACGCATATGAACGTTTAGATTACCAGACTGTGTAAAGCATTTATCACATGTATCACATGTGTATGTACCAGCGTTCTTTATGGTTTGCCAGAATAATTTTGCATCTTTGATATATTCTATTAGTTTAGCTCGTAGTTTACTTTGATATTGTAATTTTTTCTGTATTTTTGAATATATTACGTTTTATACATATATGTGTAAATCTAATACGAAATTTGATACGAAATTTGAGCAACGCTATATATTTTTCACACTTCAATCATCCCACCATTCCGTCTCTACGTTTATAGTGTTTAACCTTCATAGCGTCCGCTGATTTTACATATACATGTATGTGTGTAAAAGCATTAATAGGTGCATCTATGTGTCGAGTTGCAACTGTTCAAATGTGAAGCTTGTAGTACAACATTTATTCTGTAAAGTAGTTTAAAACAGTCATTTCAGGATTCATCACATTTGAAGTTTGTAGTAAAAACGCGTAGACACATATCATGTTGGTGAATTATGCATTTTGTCAGTACACTGTGGACACACCATCAATCCTGTCAATGTAACGCGTTTTGAAGTTAGTAACATTTTATTCAGTCACGTAGTTTAAACAGTCATTGAGGCTTCTTACAGGAGAGAAGCCATTCAAATGTGAAGTTTGTAGTAAAACATGTATTCAGTCACGTAGTATAAACAGTCAGTTGAGGCTTCTTACAGGAGAGAAGCCATTCAAATGTGAAGTTTGTAGTAAAACATGTATTCAGTCACGTAGTTTAAACTGTCAGTTGAGGCTTCTTACAGGAGAGAAGCCATTCAAATGTGAAGTTTGTAGTAAAACATGTATTCAGTCAGGTAGTTTAAACAGTCAGTTGAGGCTTCTTACAGGAGAGAAGCCATTCAAATGTGAAGTTTGTAGTAAAACATGTATTCAGTCAGGTAGTTTAAACAGTCAGTTGAGGCTTCTTACAGGAGAGAAGCCATTCAAATGTGAAGTTTGTAGTAAAACATGTATTCAGTCAGGTAGTTTAAACAGTCAGTTGAGGCTTCTTACAGGAGAGAAGCCATTCAAATGTGAAGTTTGTAGTAAAACATGTATTCAGTCACGTAGTTTACACAGTCAGTTGAGGCTTCTTACAGGAGAGAAGCCATTAAAATGTGAAGTTTGTAGTAAAACATGTATTCAGTCAGGTAGTTTAAACAGTCATTGAGCATTCTTACAGGAGAGAAGCCATTCAAATGTGAAGTTTGTAGTAAAACATGTATTCAGTCACGTAGTTTAAACAGTCAGTTGAGGCTTCAGCCATTCAAATGTGAAGTTTGCAATAAAACGTGTATTCAGTCACGTAGTTTAAACAGTCAGTTGAGGCTTCTTACAGGAGAGAAGCCATTCAAATGCGAAATTTGTAGTAAAACATGTATTCAGTCACGTAGTTTAAACAGTCAGTTGAGGCTTCTTACAGGAGAGAAGCCATTCAAATGTGAAGTTTGTAGTAAAACATGTATTCAGTCACGTAGTTTAAACTGTCAGTTGAGGATTCTTACAGGAGAGAAGCCATTCAAATGTGAAGTTTGTAGTAAAACATGTATTCAGTCACGCAATTTAAACAGTCAGTTAAGGCTTCTTACAGGAGAGAAGCCATTCAAATGTGAAGTTTGTAGTAAAACATGTATTCAGTCACGTAGTTTAAACTGTCAGTTGAGGCTTCTTACAGGAGAGAAGCCATTCAAATGTGAAGTTTGTAGTAAAACATGTATTCAGTCACGTAGTTTAAACTGTCAGTTGAGGCTTCTTACAGGAGAGAAGCCATTCAAATGTGAAGTTTGTAGTAAAACATGTATTCAGTCAAGTAGTTTAAACAGTCAGTTGAGGCTTCTTACAGGAGAGAAGCCATTCAAATGTGAAGTTTGTAGTAAAACATGTATTCAGTCACGTAGTTTAAGCAGTCAGTTGAGGCTTCTTACAGGAGAGAAGCCATTCAAAGGTGAAGTTTGTAGTAAAACATGTATTCATTCACGTAGTTTAAGCAGTCAGCTGAGGCTTCTTACAGGAGAGAAGCCATTCAAATGTGAAGTTTGTAGTAAAACATGTATTCAGTCACGTAGTTTAAACAGTCATTGAGCATTCTTACAGGAGAGAAGCCATTCAAATGTGAAGTTTGTAGTAAAACATGTATTCAGTCACGTAGTTTAAACAGTCAGTTGAGACTTCTTACAGGTGAGAAGCCATTCAAATGTGAAGTTTGTAGTAAAACATGTATTCAGTCAGGTAGTTTAAACAGTCAGTTGAGGCTTCTTACAGGAGAGAAGCCATTCAAATGTGAAGTTTGTAGTAAAACATGTATTCAGTCACGTAGTTTAAACAGTCAGTTGAGGCTTCTTACAGGAGAGAAGCCATTAAAATGTGAAGTTTGTAGTAAAACATGTATTCAGTCAGGTAGTTTAAACAGTCATTGAGCATTCTTACAGGAGAGAAGCCATTCAAATGTGAAGTTTGTAGTAAAACATGTATTCAGTCACGTAGTTTAAACAGTCAGTTGAGGCTTCTTACAGGAGAGAAGCCATTCAAATGTGAAGTTTGTAGTAAAACATGTATTCAGTCACGTAGTTTAAACTGTCAGTTGAGGCTTCTTACAGGAGAGAAGCCATTCAAATGTGAAGTTTGTAGTAAAACATGTATTCAGTCAAGTAGTTTAAACAGTCAGTTGAGGCTTCTTACAGGAGAGAAGCCATTCAAATGTGAAGTTTGTAGTAAAACATGTATTCAGTCACGTAGTTTAAACTGTCAGTTGAGGCTTCTTACAGGAGAGAAGCCATTCAAATGTGAAGTTTGTAGTAAAACATGTATTCAGTCACGTAGTTTAAACTGTCAGTTGAGGCTTCTTACAGAAGAGAAGCCATTCAAATGTGAAGTTTGTAGTAAAACATGTATTCAGTCAAGTAGTTTAAACAGTCAGTTGAGGCTTCTTACAGGAGAGAAGCCATTCAAATGTGAAGTTTGTAGTAAAACATGTATTCAGTCACGTAGTTTAAGCAGTCAGTTGAGGCTTCTTACAGGAGAGAAGCCATTCAAAGGTGAAGTTTGTAGTAAAACATGTATTCATTCACGTAGTTTAAGCAGTCAGTTGAGGCTTCTTACAGGAGAGAAGCCATTCAAATGTAAAGTTTGTAGTAAAACATGTATTCAGTCACGTAGTTTAAACAGTCAGTTGAGGCTTCTTACAGGAGAGAAGCCATTCAAATGTGAAGTTTGTAGTAAAACATGTATTCAGTCACGTAGTTTAAACAGTCAGTTGAGGCTTCTTACAGGTGAGAAGCCATTCAAATGTGAAGTTTGTAGTAAAACATGTATTCAATCAGGTAGTTTAAACAGACAGTTGAGGCTTCTTACAGGTGAGAAGCCATTCAAATGTGAAGTTTGTAGTAAAACATGTATTCAGTCAGGTAGTTTAAACAGACAGTTGAGGCTTCTTACAGGAGAGAAGCCATTCAAATGTGAAGTTTGTAGTAAAACATGTATTCAGTCACGTAGTTTAAACAGTCAGTTGAGACTTCTTACAGGAGAGAAGCCATTAAAATGTGAAGTTTGTAGTAAAACATGTATTCAGTCAGGTAGTTTAAACAGTCATTGAGCATTCTTACAGGAGAGAAGCCATTCAAATGTGAAGTTTGTAGTAAAACATGTATTCAGTCACGTAGTTTAAACAGTCAGTTGAGGCTTCTTACAGGAGAGAAGCCATTCAAATGTGAAGTTTGTAGTAAAACATGTATTCAGTCACGTAGTTTAAACTGTCAGTCGAGGCTTCTTACAGGAGAGAAGCCATTCAAATGTGAAGTTTGTAGTAAAACATGTATTCAGTCAAGTAGTTTAAACAGTCAGTTGAGGCTTCTTACAGGAGAGAAGCCATTCAAATGTGAAGTTTGTAGTAAAACATGTATTCAGTCACGTAGTTTAAGCAGTCAGTTGAGGCTTCTTACAGGAGAGAAGCCATTCAAAGGTGAAGTTTGTAGTAAAACATGTATTCATTCACGTAGTTTAAGCAGTCAGTTGAGGCTTCTTACAGGAGAGAAGCCATTCAAATGTGAAGTTTGTAGTAAAACATGTATTCAGTCACGTAGTTTAAACAGTCAGTTGAGGCTTCTTACAGGAGAGAAGCCATTAAAATGTGAAATTTGTAGTAAAAAATGTATTCAGTCAGGTATTTTAAACAGTCATTGAGCATTCTTACAGGAGAGAAGCCATTCAAATGTGAAGTTTGTAGTAAAACATGTATTCAGTCACGTAGTTTAAACAGTCAGTTGAGGCTTCTTACAGGAGAAAAGCCATTCAAATGTGAAGTTTGTAGTAAAACATATATTCAGTCACGTAGTTTAAACAGTCAGTTGAGGCTTCTTACAGGAGAGAAGCCATTCAAATGTGAAGTTTGTAGTAAAACATGTATTCAGTCACGTAGTTTAAACAGTCAGTTGAGGCTTCAGCCATTCAAATGTGAAGTTTGCAGTAAAACGTGTATTCAGTCACGTAGTTTAAACAGTCAGTTGAGGCTTCTTACAGGAGAGAAGCCATTCAAATGTGAAGTTTGTAGTAAAACATGTATTTAGTCACGTAGTTTAAACAGTCAGTTGAGGCTTCTTACAGGAGAGAAGCAATTCAAATGTGAAGTTTGTAGTAAAACATGTATTCAGTCACGTAGTTTAAACAGTCAGTTGAGGCTTCTTACAGGAGAGAAGCCATTCAAATGTGAAGTTTGTAGTAAAACATGTATTCAGTCACGCAATTTAAACAGTCAGTTGAGGCTTCTTACAGGAGAGAAGCCATTCAAATGTGAAGTTTGTAGTAAAACATGTATTCAGTCACGTAGTTTAAACTGTCAGTTGAGGCTTCTTACAGGAGAGAAGCCATTCAAATGTGAAGTTTGTAGTAAAACATGTATTCAGTCACGTAGTTTAAACTGTCAGTTGAGGCTTCTTACAGGAGAGAAGCCATTCAAATGTGAAGTTTGTAGTAAAACATGTATTCAGTCACGTAGTTTAAGCAGTCAGTTGAGGCTTCTTACAGGAGAGAAGCCATTCAAAGGTGAAGTTTGTAGTAAAACATGTATTCATTCACGTAGTTTAAGCAGTCAGTTGAGGCTTCTTACAGGAGAGAAGCCATTCAAAGGTGAAGGTGAAGTTTGTAGTAAAACATGTATTCAGTCACGTAGTTTAAACAATTAGTTGAGGCTTCTTACAGGAGAGAAGCCATTCAAATGTGAAGTTTGTAGTAAAACATGTATTCAGTCACGTAGTTTAAACAGTCAGTTGAGGCTTCTTACAGGAGAGAAGCCATTCAAATGTGAAGTTTGTAGTAAAACATGTATTCAGTCAAGTAGTTTAAACAGTCAGTTGAGGCTTCTTACAGGAGAGAAGCCATTCAAATGTGAAGTTTGTAGTAAAACATGTATTCAGTCAAGTAGTTTAAGCAGTCATATGAGTATTCATACAGGAGAGAAGCTATTCAAATGTGAACATTTATTCAATGAAGTAGTTTAAACAGTCATATGGGGATTCATATGGGAAATATATAAAGCCTAGGCTTTCAATTATAACAGTAAACAACAGAAGACCCATTTAACCACACAATAAGTGTCCTATTGGGACTCAACTACATCAATAATAAAACCACGAATCTGTTCTGACCAAATAGTGTGTATCCTGTGTAAATCATCGTGTATATACAACATATTCGTTGCATCGTATACCGTGTGAACCATGTTCAAGTATTTACATACATCTTCAAATACATACCATTATTGTTACACACACATTTTTACATAGTCTCTTTTTCCTTTTACAGTTAGCAATAAAATAACAAACATGTTTTTATATTTAGCTCCTTTTTTATTATATTTAGCGACGCTCACTTTTTACATTTGAAGACGTTTGTATTTACATTTAGCCATCTTTCTTACGTCTAGAGACAAACGTTTTTACATTTAGCTACGTTTTTACCTTATGCGATGTTTTTACATTTAGCGTTGCTACAAGGCGTTTTCGTTAAATTGATTATAACTGATTCTACATAAACAGATCAATACAGGTAATATGTATTATATAAGATATGCAATAGGAAATGCAGTTTTATGCTCGAACTAAATGTTACATTAAAATTAAACATGTATATAATAGTTGTAGCATTGTCGGTGACATTTCCTTTGATAAATACAGAGCATTAAATCGTTTAATTTAGGGTAACTAAAGGGGCGTGGCTATGGCGTACTACAACTGCCGGATATTGGAATTTAGAGTAAGGTCACTATGACGTCACAGTGTTACTATGTACACCATGCTACAAAAAAAGATAGAGTCTGTCTCAGCTCAGACTCTATCTATTACTTGTATCGTAGCTTTAAACGTTTTCCATTAAAATAAATAAAGAGTGGGTGGAGCTAAAGGCGGTCATGTAATTAAAATGGTGCGGTATGTTAATTCTACTCGACAGTAATATGCATGTTTTTGAAATTTGTCGATTTTTAAGATTTCAGCGAAAATTAACATGAAATTCAACTATGAAAATGATTAAATTTACGAAAACTTCGTTAACTTTTCATTATCGACAAGATGCGCATTTGGCTCAATCAGGTGAGCAAACTTAGGCTTTTAACGTTGCAATCTCTCAACATTAAACACAATACTGAAATGGCTTGACTTTTTCAAGCGAAACTTGAACATATATGAATTTCGTGTAACAAAATATACTTTGATTAAAAGGTCTATTACATGACAGAGTTGTCCTTTCTGTAATTAGTTGTAGCACCTTTTTGTACAGAACACGTTAATATATATCTGGAATATTACGTAGAATTAGGTGTATATAATAGTGTAGTATAGGCAATTTTTTGATTATGTGTTTCTTTTTCCTTTCAGTATATGATGGTCTCATCGCGTTGGCTGATTTAACAATGATGTGTTTAAATGCTGATTTAAACATGATGTGTTTAAATCAACCAACGAGATGAGACTATACTATATTTGTTTTGTAGCATGTCCATTTCATCTGTCCGCCATACTCTAACTTCCGATAACTGGTAGTTAGAGTACATCAGTCATTTTGACCGGACTGGTATTATTGTCAATTAAATGATATATAGTTGTGCAACTACAAAGAAATATCACCGACAATGCTACAACTCACTTTAATGTTCTACTTTAAATCATAATGCTTAAGGACGTATAATCATGTATAGAGGTTTAATTACACTAAATCAACCGGATGTGCTCCCCTGGTGCATTCGAAAGTAGTTCTATATAAAATAGTGCTAGTTTTATTAAAATGTTAACGCAGTTTTCTGTTATTTGTGTGGTGTAACTGTATTCTGGACATTGAATGCATCTCATCATGCTTTTGACAGTTTCAGATATGAATTACAAAAGTGAAAGTAGACTTGGTATGACTGAATGAGGGGCTGAGCAAACGTTGACTTTTGTTCAAGTGCTTGTAAATTTGCTGAAAATACTTTCTTATATGTAGCTAACCACTCCTTGTTCTTGTTGATTTTTAATAGCAGACATGTTTATCTTCATGAAGCAATGGAAGGCAATGGAAATATCTTTAGGGTGTTTAAAGCTACAGACCCTCTATATAAATCGATTTCTTCTTTGTAGGCGTGTCTTTATTTGTAACTTCATGTTCACCAGCTCATGTCGAAATCGGGTATTTAAGCGAGCAAATATAACGCAGGACATCATTTATTGTATAGACATCGACCAGTGCACATCGTACCTGTACACAGGTAACATTATGATTTACGGAAGAAAAAAGATTTGTCTCTTTCGGGACTCGAACACACGACCTTCTGATTTCAAGTCAGGTACTCTACCACTGAACTATAACGCAGCTTGAGAAAATGGTATACACACTACAATTTATTATGAGGTAAAATAACTTAACATACATTTGAACGCAAATCAAGATGAATCCATAAATATATAGACCATCTTGTCGGACGTGTAAATTAGCATTGCCTGGTGTAATACTATATGTTATCAATATGAAACCAATATTCCGCCTCAAAACAACCATATATCGACTTGTTATTTAGCGCATGATCAGTTTGTTTGTGTGCTAGTTATAACGTAATGCCTATTTAGTGTTAATAATGCTAGAACAAACCAATAAATAGCCTTGGTCTGGTGGTTAAATGTACGGCCTTCAAAACTTAAACGCACAACGGCTGTGGTTCAAATCCCGTTCCGGGCAAGTACTTTTTTTATAACATATATTCTGAAGCTGTATACATGGTATATGTATCGATGTTACCTGTACGAAGGCTAATTAAACATGTGATATTTTACGCATCGATTTCTGCCTTATATACCGGCTTTTGGGGTGTTCGTCGATTTGAAACTATTTTGCACGTGACTCATTCATATATTTAATATAGTAGGGGTATAGTAGCTTTTAAAGCATTGACTTGGCGTTTTATTAACGTTAATTTGTTCAAAATGCATATATTAACTACCCCAACTTTTTCCTGAAACAAGTCTGTTCTTTAGCTGAACGACATTTTTCGTGAAATGTATCAATAAAATGTCTTTATTTGTAACTTCATGTTCACCAGCTCATGTCGAAATCGGGTATTTAAGCGAGCAAATATAACGCAGGACATCATTTATTGTATAGACATCGACCAGTGCACATCGTACCTGTACACAGGTAACATTATGATTTACGGAAGAAAAAAGATTTGTCTCTTTCGGGACTCGAACACACGACCTTCTGATTTCAAGTCAGGTACTCTACCACTGAACTATAACGCAGCTTGAGAAAATGGTATACACACTACAATTTATTATGAGGTAAAATAACTTAACATACATTTGAACGCAAATCAAGATGAATCCATAAATATATAGACCATCTTGTCGGACGTGTAAATTAGCATTGCCTGGTGTAATACTATATGTTATCAATATGAAACCAATATTCCGCCTCAAAACAACCATATATCGACTTGTTATTTAGCGCATGATCAGTTTGTTTGTGTGCTAGTTATAACGTAATGCCTATTTAGTGTTAATAATGCTAGAACAAACCAATAAATAGCCTTGGTCTGGTGGTTAAATGTACGGCCTTCAAAACTTAAACGCACAACGGCTGTGGTTCAAATCCCGTTCCGCGCAAGTACTTTTTTTATAACATATATTCTGAAGCTGTATACATGGTATATGTATCGATGTTACCTGTACGAAGGCTAATTAAACATGTGATATTTTACGCATCGATTTCTGCCTTATATACCGGCTTTTGGGGTGTTCGTCGATTTGAAACTATTTTGCACGTGACTCATTCATATTCATGAGTTATTACCAGTTAATATAGAGGGTATGTAGCTTTAAGCATTGACTTGGCGTTTTATTAACGTTAATTTTCAAATGCATATATTAACTACCCCAACTTTTCCTGAAACATGTTCTTGCTGAACGACATTTTTCGTGAAATGTATCAATAAAATGTCTTTATTTGTAACTTCATGTTCACCAGCTCATGTCGAAATCGGGTATTTAAGCGAGCAAATATAACGCAGGACATCATTTATTGTATAGACATCGACCAGTGCACATCGTACCTGTACACAGGTAACATTATGATTTACGGAAGAAAAAAGATTTGTCTCTTTCGGGACTCGAACACACGACCTTCTGATTTCAAGTCAGGTACTCTACCACTGAACTATAACGCAGCTTGAGAAAATGGTATACACACTACAATTTATTATGAGGTAAAATAACTTAACATACATTTGAACGCAAATCAAGATGAATCCATAAATATATAGACCATCTTGTCGGACGTGTAAATTAGCATTGCCTGGTGTAATACTATATGTTATCAATATGAAACCAATATTCCGCCTCAAAACAACCATATATCGACTTGTTATTTAGCGCATGATCAGTTTGTTTGTGTGCTAGTTATAACGTAATGCCTATTTAGTGTTAATAATGCTAGAACAAACCAATAAATAGCCTTGGTCTGGTGGTTAAATGTACGGCCTTCAAAACTTAAACGCACAACGGCTGTGGTTCAAATCCCGTTCCGGGCAAGTACTTTTTTTATTACATATATTCTGAGCTGTATACATGGTATATGTATCGATGTTACCTGTACGAAGGCTAATTAAACATGTGATATTTTACGCATCGATTTCTGCCTTATATACCGGCTTTTGGGGTGTTCGTCGATTTGAAACTATTTTGCACGTGACTCATTCATATTCATGAGTTATTACCAGTTAGTATAGAGGGTCTGTAGCTTTAAGCATTGACTTGGCGTTTTATTAACGTTAATTTTCAAATGCATATATTAACTACCCCAACTTTTCCTGAAACATGTTCTTGCTGAACGACATTTTTCGTGAAATGTATCAATAAAATGTCACTTGTTTCTCCAAACTGTGTTTATACGCTTTTGAAGTTCTCTGATACTAAATATTATGTGTACATATATTGATTCATATACTGTCATACGGCTTCTCTGTATGTTTGATTCGTCCACATTTAAAGAAAATACTGAATTTCTTTTCGACAAAATGTATATTAACAGCAATTTTTTAAACAAGGTATACCAAAGTCTTAAATGTTTAACATCATTCGTAATACTTTAGAACGTGAACAATTGTAACCCGATTCACATACGACATTGCGTTAGACAATATACTTACTTGGACATTTTGCGAGAGAGCACGACGCATGTTCGGTTGATTCACCTACACAATCAAGACCTCGGTGCGTCGGGTCAGTGCACGTGCGGGTTCTTGTCACGTGACCCATGCCGCAGGTGACATCACAGCTGCTCCAGTTGTTCCATTGGGACCACGCGCCATCGACTTAAATATACAGTACTTCGATAATAAGGCACCAAACCGTCTAGAGAAAAATGAAGTTATATACAATCATGTACATAGCTAACGTTATACGTCTCTAAGAAATATCCGACACTTTGATTTTAAATGTGTTTGTATGGGAACGCGGTGACCCAGTAGAGCTCATATGTGGAGCCTCAATAGCTTCACTGGATCACAGCGATGAGTCCTTAAGCAAGACACTTCACTTAGCCTCGTCCGTCAAATGGAGGAGTAAATCGGGCTGATTTGTTTATCGGAGTTAACAGGGACGCTCGGTGAATCGAAGTCTATAATCCGAGCACGATAAAGAAACAGAGTCTTTTTGACAGTAACTGTGGTGTTTCTATGTGTCCTTCTTCTCTCTCTGGCATGTCTGGGGCGACTCGAAATAACCTAGTATAATGTGTGTATGGGTCGCTAAATGACAATTCAATGCAATGTGCCAATAAGTTCACGAAATATTATCATTGAATAATGTAATAAAAGTAAACTATTTACCAATATCGCAGGGCCGGTGTAACATTAAATATTGACCCCGTTGAAAATTGACCCCATGGGTCCTTTTTCAACGTTGAGAATTGACCCCGCCAACATTTCAACATTAAATTTTGATCAAAAAGGTCGTTGAAAACTGATCAGTCGTTAAATTTTGATCAGTCATGGGGTCATTTTCTAACGGTTAGTTAAATTTAAGTTAAACGTCGGAGATCGTCTGTTTGTAAAAGAGAAACACACTGGAAAGAACCAGAAACTATCGCAGGCTTGCTGGATAGCTTCTTTAAAAATAATTTCACAAGGCCGAGCCCGGGCTCAAACTTACAACTTCCCCGAGGTAGGCGAGATCATCTATATGTTGGACAGGGGACTGTTAACGAAAGTTTACCACAATTATTTTCGACAGGTGGGTGGGGTGTGGTCGGACTTCGACAGGCACATCGAGACTGCCACACAGGAAGTATCTTTTCCGATCATAACAAGATATTTATAAGGGATATCTCTGTAAATTATAGTGATATCTCTTTAACACAAAGAGATGAATTTTTACGTTATAAAGATATATCTTTATGTTAAAGTATGGAAGCGTCCTAGTGCCAGGTTTGAAATATTTTTATCTCATAATTAGGAGTTACTAAGCCCTAATTAGGAGATACTATCTCATAATTAGGAGTTACAATCTCGTAATTAGGAGTTACTAAGTCCTAATTAGAAGATACTATCTCCTAATTAGGAGATACTATCTCATAATTAGGAGTTACTATCTCATAATTAGGAGTTACTAAGTCCTAATTAGGAGATACTATCTCATAATTAGGAGTTACTAAGTACTAATTAGGAGTTACTAAGTCCTAATTAGGAGTTATTAAGTACTAATTAGGAGTTACTAAGTCCTAATTAGGAGAAACTATCTCATAATTATGAGATACTGAACCCTGTTGAAATTGTGCCGGAATTCCATATGACCGATGGCCCCTAGAAGAATGTTAGTCCTGTTAGGTTACGTTGTGTGGCCTCGTGAATGTCCCAGTTCCAGAGAAATCCATGCTTCTCTTTCGTGCTCGGTGTAAAGCACCATTACATGCGACCTCAGTTTTAGGTCTCATCCGATAGACCGTTAGTCATTATATGGAGGAGCCGGGGATCGAACCCGTGGTCCCATTATTGACAGTCAGGTGCTCTACCAATTGAACTAACCGAGGACACCAAAGCGCCATATACGGGGCCTAGGTTTTAAGTCTCACCCGAAAGACTGTTAGTTTTGTTATTGCGGAGTCTTGGATCTGTACGGTGACCACACGAATTACAGTCCAGCATTCTACTAACTGAGCTAACCGGATTATTTTATTTGCATTTTGTTGTCGTTGAATGCGTTGACTAGTTATGGTTGGCGCGAGTATTGGTGCACCCTAGAACCATCCCCAGTGGTGCTTTTGCTGTTGACCGTTCCAGAGCGGTAGCACTTTTGAGCACCTTGATTATCACAGATTACAGATTTTTTTTATCAGAGGGTCCGCCGCCATTAATTATCCCTGTATAATTAGCAATTATATTTAGGTGTGTAAAAGGACGAGGGTTTCGGACCGGGCCTTTTAGAACGTGGATCTTTCTGGCCCCGCTACCTATATAATACAATGGAACATCCCCAGCAAAGGGACAAAACCGTACAAAGTACAGTAGTAGGCTATAAGAACGTATTTCATAATTATGAGATAGTATCTCCTAATTAGGACTTAGTAACTCCTAATTAGGACTTAGTTACTCCTAATTAGGAGATAGTATCTCCTAATTAGGACTTAGTAACTCCTTATTATGACATAGTAACTACTAATTACGAGATATTATCTCCTAATTAGGACTTAGTAACTCCTAATTATGAGATAGTAACTCCTAATTACGAGATAGTATCTCCTAATTAGGACTTAGTAACTCCTAATTATGAGATAAAAATATTTCACACCTTGCACTAGGACGCTTCCATATTAAAGCGATAGCTCTCTTGTGTAATAGGTATCTCTTTTAGACGGTTTGCCATAGAAAACTGTGTAACTGGCAGAAGTGGTAAACTTATACTCGAGGAGCTTATGGGGGACACGTGACCAATGGAAAGACGCCTGATCAGTGTTTGTAAACACCAAAATAATTTTGGGCGTGTAAAATAAGGCGCGTTTGAAAATACACCGGCGGCTTTGATGCTGTGTTTCATTGGCTGAGCTAAGTCAAGTTTGAACTACATAAAATATGCCGCAAAGAAAGATCAAAGACGCCGAGGCCGCGTATAAAGCGACGTTCTTTTAACCAAAAAGAGCGCCAAAGTGAAAACGTTTCACGTTCACATTTGCACTTTGGTCTACAAGCACGATGGAGGGTCTGGACGAAATAAAGACGTATATACTGAAGAAAGAATATCCAAGCCGATTAAACAATGTATTTAAGAAAAGAAACTTTAGAAGGCAGTGTGTAGGTTATACCATTGACGAGTCAGGCGTTTTGTTAAAACACGGCAAGAGGGTGTAGGACGATTCAGACTTGGACAAGGCATTGGGAAGCATACACAACCAGCCGCATGGCGGTCACTTGGGCATAAACAAAACGTAAGTGCGATCATAATGATTTTCATATAAAGGTCTTGTTATGATAGCAAACTTATTTGTAGGGTCTATAATCACACCACAAAAATGTTTTGATGACGGTTACCGGCATATCGACTTCCGGTCTATTCTACATTTATCTTTCTTAATATATGAAGTAGGTGATAATTCAAAAGACACCCCATTAGATAGGCCTCGGAAGCAAGTCAGCTAGCGGAGTGTCTGGTTCGAGCCTACCAGCTATCGATTCTGAATTTGTTCATGGTCGGCCATTAATCCCAAAGCCTATTGGAACTGTCGAACGTGTTTCTGGACAATGATTCCGTGGCAATTGTGAATATTTGTGTTCGGTGCAGCCTCCGGGTTCTAGTTAAAAGTATTATGTTAACCTTTAACTTTGAGAAAAATACCCGTGTGATAATTTTACAACGGACTTGATTTTGATAATATGATCCCTCTAAAAGGTATCTAAAACACTAGAGCCTAGAGCCTCAGGACAGCCTTGTGGACTTTGGGTCCGTATGGTAACTCGTCTAGACTATAAAGTAAATGCATTTTGAATATGTGCCTCACTGTGTTATGCATGGGACAAATGCGCCATCGATTAGGGACTTCGATCGCTAACTATAGTTTATCATATAAATATATGTCAATCCAAAATTAACAACTAAAACTAGAATAAATACAGGCACATGAACAAATGTGTGATATATAGAGTCTAGTCTCAGCGAGTTGGTTACCAATTGAATACAGGCACATGAACAAATATGTAATAGTCTATATAGAGTCTAGTCTCAGCGAGTTGGTTACCAACTGACTTTCATACAACACCGAGATGGGCTAAGCCCATCGAGGTTTTTAAATAAGGCCATACCGAGTTTTTTCTATCTTTAGCGGGTCATCCTACATAACACATCTAATGAAAACAAACATTTCTCCTCTGGTTGAAAGAGTCATCCTGCATAACAAATAAAAAATATACTGTAAATAAACATTTCTCCTCTGGCTGATGCAGTCATACTTCAAAACAAATATACTGAGAAAAACAACGTTGCTTTCTCGAAACCTACCTACCAGGCAAGAACAAAGAAACGAACAGACGAAAGAAAAAAAAGTACGATGGCCCATTTGGCTCACGTTTATTTCACTTCTATTTCTTGACTTCCGCATTCCGCATTCCTAATTCCGTATTCCGCATTCCGAATTCCGCATTTAGAGGTGGGTAGTAAGATAATAATAATAATATAGTTTATAGGCATAAATGACCAGTCAAAATGATAAGAAAAAGAGCTATTGTTTATTGTTTGCTAGAGTTAGACCATAATAATAATAATAATAATAATAATAATAATAATATATGCGTGCATGTGCATGTATGTGTGTTGTGAAATCACAGTGTTACTGTTAAAGATGCAATTACTTCTCACATTTTATATTTAATAATCATGTAATATAAAAGTGTATGAATATTGCCAGTGACCACGATCGTTGTATTTTTATAAAAACCACATATTTTAAATTAAATTCCCTATAAGCTGAGTATCCATGCATCCTTTGTATAAATACACCATAAACGTATATACTATTATACCCTATAAATATACACAAACTCCTACTCTTATACCCTATAAATATACACAAACTCCTACTCGAGTATCTGTTAATTGAATTGAGTTTTACGGCGCACCAACACATGAAAGGTTATATGGCGCCTAACAGGGATGAACATGCCAGGCTCATCCTCCATTTACATCCAGTTAAAATATGGAGAATGGGCCTCGAACCTTCTAATCTGCTGAACTGCAAAGTTTCGGCAAATTCTATAGTAAACACTCCATTTACGATGGAGCCACGTTTCCACGTTTGCATACGCGGTGTCATGATGAAGACATTGACTGAGCATGATATAAATGACAAAATGAACATGAAGGGGGTTCCTACCCCTCTGCCTCTAGCGGGATTTGCAGTGGTTGTATTCTACCCCGGTAACCACAAAGAGTATCTGTTTATCCTTTGTATATACATACTATAAACTTCAATATAAAATCTAAGATTTTCAAAAATACTCTTATTTAGTATTAGTGCAAATATGAAAAAAAAACATTATTATGGAATGCGGAATTCGGAATGCGGAATGCGGAATTCGGAATTCAGAAGTCAGGAAATATTTTATTGGTATGTGTGTGGGTGGTTTATACCACTAGCGGATCCAGGTTGGAGTATAAATTCAGAGTGGATCACTAGCGGATCCAGAGGGAAGGCCGTGTGAAGGACCGGACTGAGATTTTATAAATTACATAAAATATTAAGGTTTGTAAAGTTTGGACCGACTCTGGACCTCCCCCTGGACACGCACTAGATACACCATCCTGAAAAAAATGAAAAGAAACATGTGTTGTAGTTTTCTTGTTATTGTGAAAACTTATGCTCCCCCTCGAGGTAAAATCCTGGATCCGCGTATGAACTTTCGGATATAAGATTACAGTTTATTCGTACCAATTAGATTTTAAGAGAGCAGGCGCCTAACCAGGCTTACGCACCTATGCATGTACTTATAATTATTTGTCAATGTCCGAAAAAATAAAAATCGAAAAAATGCGAAAAACACAATAAAAACTGAAGAGGATGGGGTGGGAGGGGTGAGTTGTATTAAAGTTCCGTATGCCGTACCTAATTTAATTTTGTCTTCTGATTTCAATGTGTACTAAAATAGCAGTCAAAATAAGCCGACTGCGCCCTTATATTTTATATTAAACTTTATAGTGTGCCAAGGATCAACAGATACTCAAATTGGAGTTTGTGTATATTTATGGCATATAATAGTATATACGTTTACAAAGGATCAACAGGGAT
The DNA here is from genome assembly GCA_037043455.1 of Cyrtodaria siliqua. Classification (NCBI taxonomy): domain Eukaryota; kingdom Metazoa; phylum Mollusca; class Bivalvia; order Adapedonta; family Hiatellidae; genus Cyrtodaria; species Cyrtodaria siliqua. Next base: position 226,815 of record JAWPHD010002546.1, read on the forward strand.
ATTCCGATTTTATCACATAACTTACGGTGTGGGAGTGGAATGACACCATTCTATATTTTCGATATACTACTAGTTATATAAGCATGCAAATAAGCCTAGTATGCGTTGTCAAAAAAAATATCGATAATGACTATGATCCAATTTCCACGGTTTATGTCGGTTTCGCGTGTCAAAACGACAGGCAAAATGCAATAAAAGTCGATATGTGCGTTATGATAAATCGAATCTAACATTCGTTCTTGTTCATTATTGAATTTATTAAACTCGTTAGCAAAAATGATATTATGCTCGGCAATAGCCTCGCATTATATCATTTTGCCAATTCGTTTAATAAATTCAATAATGAATGAGTACTCATGTAAGTAAGATCCTCTGTATATAGAATTTAATTTAAGGTTATGGATTTTATATTATAAAAAATACAACATTCGTGGTCACTGGCAATATTCAAACATCTTTATATTACACTATTATTAAATATAAAATGTGAGAAGTAACTGCATCTTTAACACTGTCATTTCACAAAACACATACATGCACGTGCACGCATACATTATTATTAATACTATTATTTTTATCATTATTATTATTATTATTTTCATTATCATTATCATTATCATTATCATTATCATTACTATTATTGTGGTTGTGGTAGTGGTAGTATAGTAGTAGTAGTAGTAGTAGTAGTAGTAGTTGTAGATATAGCAGAAGTAGAAGTATTAGTAGTATTTTACTCGTACTACTTATTTACTACCTACTTATAAATGCGGAATTCGGAATCCGGAATGCGAAATTCGGAAGTGAAGAAATAGAAATGAAGTTAATGTGAGCCATATGTACGATGTTCCGTTTAAAGTCGATGCGCGATGGTACGATGGCGATGGTACGATGGCGATGACCATCGCGTCATCGCCATCGTACAATCGTCATCGTACCATCGCCATCGTACCATCGTGCCATCGCCATCGTACCATCGCGCATCGACGCGATGGTACGATGGCCCTTACGGAACACCGTATAAATGGGCCATCGTAAAAAAACAGCTGCATTGTTCATCATTATTTGGACGTTTTTCTACCGACACCATATTCAAACAACAAAACAAGTTATAATGATACTCATGTAGTAAGGTTTTTGTTTATTCCAATTAGGAATTGATGTAGTTGATCAAGTTGTTCATTTCCCTGGTCATTTTATCACTTGTGTTGCGTTGTCGTCGACGTGGAAATACGTTTCCGATGGTTTCCATATGAATGTCAGAAATGTTTCGTTTTGTTTGGCCCAGACATTCAAAAATGTACCAGCCCAATGACGCTAAACATAGAAAAAGAACTTGTTAGGCACTAATAAGCTGTGACAGACTCTATTTATTTTTGTGTAGTATGGTGCTCTTCCATTAATTTATCGGACGTTATAGTATGGTAAAGCTCCGCCCTTTATCTGTATTGAATTAAAAGATTTAATGCTATGCATTCATCAAAGGCAATTCCACCGACCATGCTACGGACGAGGAAAAACTAGTGCACTCAGCGGGGTTTGAACTCAGAACGATTGCATGTGAAGCCATACCTACCGCTATCGCTCTGCGGCGAGACAGTAGTACCTATTGACATACACCCAATTGAGTATTACTACACTAAAATGCTATCATATTGTGCACTGTCTTTGTTAGTTTGCGTACATGTATCTGCCATGTACATAATTATGTCCATGTTGGTGTGTGTGTGCGCGCGCGCGCGCGTGTGTGTGTGCGTGTGTGATAGTCTGCGTGTGCCAGTCTGTGTGTGTGGTTAGAGGTTATAATACCAATAGGTTAGAACATGTCATATATATTACATTGTGTTCCCATGCTTTCCTGATAGCCTTACAATGTAAAATAAGCATATTTCACATGTTTTCATTCCAATTTTCTTCCAGATTCATTCCATATTTTATCCTATACTCAGTACATGTGTCACAGACTAAATTATGGAATGGGAACTTTATACTAGAATGGAATGGAATGCGATTGTAATCAAAGGCTCATTCCATTCCAATTCCATTCCATCCCAGGTTTTAGACTATGCCGATACATGGTGCATTTAAACCATACGTTTTTTACCTCTACACCGGCAACTCAATTTCTCAAATAATTCGCTGTAAACAGTTAATTGTTGTTGCAATTGCATACATGTATCGCGTAACTGACTACATACAAATAACACATTTATAACTCAAGTCAATTGTCTATAAATGCCGAAGATACAACAAAGTTAGTTTCAAATTTGTGAAAGTTTATTTTTGTCCGCCATGTTTGAACCAGAGCAACCATCCCCTTGCCGTGGGTTGAACTATAGTAAATTGATGACGTCATTCTGGTTAAACCATTGTGTATTCGATCTGACCATAGTTATACTACGGCTACTATGGTTCGTGATCGAAGTCACTCGATATATCATCATCATATAAACATTGTCCAATTTCCAATCTTAATCGTATAATTCGAATCATCGGTGCTCCACTTGTGAATATTGGGCTTTGTATAAATAAAAACTTTCTTTGAGGTCCTGGAGATCCAAACGCAAGAATGCAAACGCTTGATTTAAATGTAAAGCCACATATCTGAAAACTGAACACTAGACTAGAGTTATGAGTAATCAAATATAGAGGCTTAAACATAGACCGAAAACTGAACACTATACTAGAGATATGAGTAATCAAATATAGAGGCTTAAACATAGACCGAAAACTGAAAACTATACTAGAGTTATGAGTAATCAAAAATATAGAGACCGAATTGTGTGTAAAAATGATGACTTACAGCGGATGTATGTTTATAGTAGTGACACGTGTACGGGCATTAGATAGCCGATAAAATACCGGATGATTGCACTCATAAGTAAATGGTTATTGTTTACAGCAGTATGTATGGTGGTTGATTTCGCCATGTCGTTCTGGTCTTTTGGCGCATTTGAAGGGCGACAAAACGACAACACGGTAGTCTACAATTAAGCACTGATACGCAAAATAAGGTATTTGTCGTTCTGACGTGTCGGCGTGTTGGCACCCTTTAAACGCACCAGAACGAAAAAAATAGGATCGCCAATACGACAAATACCACAATTAAGGCCTTGTGCTGGCGTGTTGGACCAGTCATTGGTAACACGTATGCGCATGCTTAATGGAAGGTGCCAATACGTCAGAACGACAAATACCTCGTGTCGTATCGGCGCGATTATTTAGGCGTGTTTTTGTTTTTCCGCCTGTCACAGGGTGAGAAAAATGTGCAGCCAGACCGGGGCTCGAACCCGGGACCTCCCGCTTACAAGGCGAGTGCTCTCCCGACTGAGCTATCCGGGCCGATTACACACATTGTCCCCTAATGTGACCAAGTTCAGACCGTGACATGCCCTTCAAATGCGCCAGAACAACATAGCGGAAAATTTAAGGCACCAACACGCCAAATAAGGGACGCCGCCCATAACAAGTAATTTAAATGTGGCGCGGACAAATGTGTCGTAATGGCGCTCTTACGCTCTGCCTTATTTGTCGTATCGACGCCCTTATTTTTCGCTCTAACGTGTTGTCGTTAAATGCGCTAAAACGACAGAAAGACATGGCAGAAATCAGCCACCGTAAGTAATGATGTGAAATGTGTCATGTTTCAATAAAGTAAAGTAAATATAGAAAGTTGTAGCGAAAGGTTGTTTTTTTCCAGAAGATGGGGTCCATTATCATCACGGTGTCTGGTGATGTGTCATTTTCAATGTGATTTAAGAGTTTTAACATATATCTGTAAAATCCAGTGTGAGTCTGGAGGGCGGACCCCATGACCCATCCCCTCTCAGCTTGGGGTTTCCGTGTCAGCTAGACATATATGGAGTATGTTTTGATAAAGGTCAAATTATCGCCTGCTTCTCACAACTAATTTTGCTTGTCATCAAAATATGATACAGCAACAATGTTTCAGGTCATATCATACTGATTAATGTAATAAAGTGCATTTTATCTTTTCAGCTACAGCAAAGTAAAACAGCGCTACTACTATAAAGGTCTATTCGAAAAGGTTCAGGCGTATGTGTTGAGTTGTGATTCGTGCCAGAGAAAGGCTTCTTTGAAAAAGGCGAACAAACCTCTACATCCAATTCCAGTGTCGTCGGACGCATTCTCCAAAATAGGAATGGATCTGATCGGACCCCTTGAGGAGACCCAAAATGGTAGGCTTCTTAGTAGCGTGCAGAATATTTATGTTGAGCCTCTCACCTTATTGCACAATCCCGTTGAAATGTGGAGCAGTTACTTATTTGTTTTTTATTAAGGGGCCGATTTGTTGCATTAAGGTGCCGATTTGTTGCATTAAGGTGCCGATTTGTTGAGAGCATAACCACTCTTGACATTGTCTCTTCATAAACTCTATACAAAATATGCAAGTGCACCATTTAAATTGTCAGATCATTTTACAAAACAACCGTTGTTGGTCTATTTATCGGATACCACTTTGGGGGAATATAGGATTGCTCGAGTTTGTCCTGTCTAAGAACCAATTTGAAAATATAATTAGTAACATTGTTCGCCACTAAAAGGTGATAATGTCCCATAAAACACCCGAACCGGTGGTTGTGTCGTTGATGAATTTGGTGGCGACGATTGACCGTTTAAACTTTATTTATTCCTCCGCCTGGGGTAATATACTAGTAGTTGATTCGTCCGTCTGTTTGTTCGTCCGGAGCATGTTTAGCCAAAACTCAGCTACATTTAATTGGATTTTACCCAAAATTTATTGAAAGACGAAACGTTGTTTCAATAATAGAGTTTGTCTTTTTTATAAACATTATCACCCAAACTTCACAAAATATTAAATTATCAGAGTTATTTGTGTCGCACATATCACTTTCGACCCCTGCTCAAAGGTCATAGGTCATGGTCACACTTACTGAAATCATAGTCAAAGTACTACTATTGAACAACAATAGTCAATATTGTGTCACTTTTAGTGGGATTACAAAACCAAATAATTGTAGAGTATGATAGGACTGTTTGTACATCACAATCTTGATGTGAAAAACAACCCGCTATCAAATATATAATTTGGGGCATATGCCAATTTCAAGGGACATCTGTTATTCATTTATGAAAATTCAAAGTCACTTAAAATCAAAAAGAGTTGGTATGTCAGTCACTGACAATGTTCCTATATACTAGTTATTGCCAAAAGGGTGAGTGTGACATTCGATATATTTACCAAAAATGATCGGACCAATATCCCCCAAATGTATAAATCATTGATCACCATTAACATTCGGTCTCAATATATCCACGCTGATCCGACACACGAACTCCTTATACATATTTCAATGAACAAGTTTATACTCACGTTTTGTTTAAAAACGACTGTTAAACGATTGTTCGCTTATGCTGATTTCTATGATTGCAATGGACAGTGCCACGGTTCTTCATTCTACACGCCTCAATTAAAGGGAGTGTGCCAGATTCTCACACCTAACAAAAAGGAGCACATGCTATGTAAAATAGAAGAACATAGAACATTCAACTTAAATAATACAAAAGGCTTTTTGTTTGTGATATATTTTTAATATAAACAATAATAAAATTCCCTTGACAAATGCTGAATTTCAACATTTTATTCGCTATTGATTTAGTATTGCGCAATATAGCCGAACAAAAACGCAGTTGTCGAATTTAGAATGACATCCTTAACAATTTAGTTTATAAATATATTTTAAAACAAACGTTTTTCGACATACGTTCTTCTTAACTTATTCTTAATTTTACTTGCGTACACACGTTTCATCAACGTATCTATATCTTATCACATATTCGAAAACTAGATCTGGCACACTCCCTTTAATGTAGTGCGTGCCTATTAAGAGTTTAACTCCATATTGTAGCAATTTAGATGATGTTTCTCTTTATACGAGCATGTCATTTTGTTTGCTTCAGGTAATAAGTACATACTTGTGTTTACTGAATAGTTCACGAAGTGGGTGGATGCGCACGCGATCCCAAATATGAATGCAGAGACAATTTTAAACTGTTTCATCCAGTTTGTGTGCGCTCATGGACTTCCAGAAGATTTAATAACAGACCAAGGCCGAGAATTCTGCAATCAACTTAATAAGCTATTTTGCAAGAAAATGGGAATAGCACACAAGGTTGCATCTGCATACCATCCACAAACGGGTGGACACACTGAAAGATTTAATCGCACCCTTTCTAACATGCTGGTTCATTATGTTAATGAAAACCACGATGACTGGGACACAAAAATACCATACGTTTTATTTGCCTATAGAACAGCTGAGCATAGCACGACAAAACAAACTCCTTTTTTTCTTGTGTATGGTAGGAAAGCCCGTCTTCCTATTGATGTAACACCACGATAAAAAGGTTGAAGGCATGTGTGGTTTAATGTTGATGATGAAGTATTACTACACAACACCCGGAAACTAACGAGAAAAAGGAGGCAAAAACTAGATCCGCTGTGGACGGGGACCGTACATTGGTTGAAATGGTGTTAAATAATGGTTGTTATCGGATGGAAGGCAAGTTAGAAGCCGTGAATGGAAACAGACTTAAAGCCTACAGAAGATCGGAGAGTATGACATCTGACCACGGCGAACCAGCCTGACAACGTGGCCGATAGGCCCCAACCAACGTGACAAGAAATCTGACACTGCCAGGTCGGGCGTGACAAGAAACCAGACACCGCCAGTCCAGCGTGACAAGAAAACCAGAACACCTCCAGTCAGCGTGACAAGACACCAGACACCGCCAGTCAGCATGACAAGAAACCAGACAGCGCCCAGTCAGCGTGACAAGAAACCAGACAGCGCCAGTCAGCGTGACAAGAAACCAGACACCGCCAGTCAGCGTGGACAAGGAACACCAGACACCGCCAGTCAGCGTCCACAAGAAACCAGACTCCGCCCAGTCCAGCGTGACAAAGAAACCTGACACCGCCAGTCAGCGTGGACAAGAAACTATACACCGCCAGTCAGCGTGACAAGAAACCAGACACCACCCAGTCAGCGTGACAAGAAACCAGAACTCCGCCAGTCAGCGTGACAAGAAACCAGACACCCTCCCAGTCCAGCGTGACAAGACACCAGACACCGCCAGTCAGCGTGGACAAGAAAACCAGGAACCACATCCAGTCAGCGTGGACAAGAAACCAGACACCGCCAGTCAGCGTGACAAGACACCAGGACACCGCCAGTCAGCGTGACAAGGAAACCAGACACCGCCAGTCAGCGTGACAAGACACCAGACACCGCCAGTCCAGCATGACAAGAAACCAGACACCTCCAGTCAGGCGTGACAAGACACCAGACACCGCCAGTCAGCGTGACAAGAAACCAGACACCTCCAGTCAGCGTGACAAGACACCAGACACCGCCAGTCAGCGTGACAAGACACCAGACACCGCCCAATCAGCGTGGAAAAGAAAACCAGACACCTCCCAGTCCAGCGTGACAAGACACCAGACACCGCCAGTCAGCGTGGACCAAGACACCAGACACCGCCAGTCAGCGTGGGACAACAAAACCTGACACCTCCATTCAGCGTGACAACAAACCTGACACCGCCAGTCAGCGTGACAAGACACCAGAACACCGGCCAGTCAGCGTGACAACGTGCCTGGCACCACCAGCCAGCAGTACAAAAGAAAAACAACAAGAAAGTGGCATTCCCCTAAAGAAAAGAAAAGTGTACATGGATGACGGACAAGGAGTAATGAAGATGTTGCAATTACTCACGTGAAGGCTAGTAGTAGCATATCATTTTGACCCGGTTGGACATAAGTGGCAAGATGAAAAATGTTCAGGTCTTTGGTATAAAAGTCCAGGAAACTATCATAAACAGGCTAATAATAGACCAGTGAGTAATTAATGCCCGCCCAGACCAAAAACTGCACAAATGAGAGGGCGATGGCAATTGCTTTGTTCCGAACATTCAGCTATATGGTATCTGGGGGTACAAAAGTTTACCATACTGAAATAAGACACAGTGTTATACATTATATGTTAACGAACTGTGCACTATTTGAGGGATATACGGATGAAACTTTAGCGGTGTAATCTGAATAAAACCGAAATGTGGAAAATGTGGACAATGGGGGGACGGATGTGGAAATTCGGGCATTTGCAACCATGTTAAAACACCAACGTGTATGTGTATTGCAATTACGGAGAAAGAACATGCTGGACCAAATTTTACGCCAATAAATTCAACGGCCGAAGGCAACGTTTACATGCTGCACCGCAATGACCACTACGAGCCCCGTGCTAGACGTTAAAGATGATATCTTTAGCAAAACCTCCATATTTTACCAATTGGCAAATATGTTTCCAAAACAATTCAAGGGGTAATGTGTCAGACATCGTTCTCGGCGCTGCACTTGTCAACAATTACTGCGATGAGAGAATTTTACAGGAAATAGAAACGTGGTCCAGACACCATTTTACGTCCCATACTTTCAAAAAGTAACCCATACAATTATTCCCTGGAAACTGAACATATAGCAAACCAGATGGATCCGAAAATGTTCAATCTTATCTGTGACGAAGAGGACTTTGCTACTCACTGGCTGTAATTTTCCCATTCCAAAATGTGCAGTTACTGTTTTTGTTTTCCATATTAGCATACTTTATAATACAAATAAATGGTCTTGCGTTTTTCATTGGTCAAGCGTCATAATCCCGTTATTCCGTTGACAAAATAATGAAACTAAACCAATTAAAATTATAGACAACTGTCTTGATGACTTAAAATCTACACAGTTCGTAGATTTTTGACCCTAAGCAATTTATAACGATAATTGTTCATGTTCCGTTATGTAAATAAAATGACAAGAGCTACGCATTATAAATAGTAAATAAAATGGTCAACAAAGGGCAATAATTAGCGTAAAATGAAGTTGTAAAAATTATTGCATCTGCAGTATTCTAAATTCGTTATAATAGTTCTTGACAGTGTATACTTGGGGCATATACCATGTCAGTGCTCATATAACACCTTGGCTAACGCCTCCGTATACACTGTCAAGAAACCAGTATAAACTAATATTATTATATAACCTATAAATAGACGCGTTTTCATTGGGCTAAAAAGTAATTTTTTTAGAAAAAAATTATTCTAGCGATATTGACCTGTTTTTTTTTTTATATTGACCTGTTTTTTTTGATATTGACCTGTTTTGATATAATTGTTTTTTTGATATTGACCTGTTTTATATAATTGTAAATTGGAGGGTTATATAATAAAACAGTTTATGGACCTTTTCAGCTGTTTATACATGATGGTTGATATGTACCAAAAAAATCATTATTGACCTCGGGCTATCGCCTCGGTCAATAATGATTTTTTTTGGTGCATATCACATCATGTATAACAGCTGAAAAGTCCCATAATTGTATAATGTATACTCCATATATAGTTAAAGAGGGCGTATCGATATGAAATATGGAACATGCCACATTTTTTACCTAAATTTTAAAGTAATACATGAAACTAAACCGTTTGAACAGTGTAAATGGTTTAGAAAAAACGGGGTACTTGGAGTGACTGAAACGCAAATTTTACCACACTTTCAGTAAATTAAAATGTGTTTTGACAATTAACTACGAAAAACTACTATTTCGCGGGAAAAGTTGACTCTTTTTTACCAATTTTAACGAGACCATATATAGTGTATAGCAATGATTAAATGAATTTTATATAAATGAATTTTGATAGTGAATTAAAGTCGATATGCCTCTATAAGGCATATGATTAAATGAGTTGTTTATAAAATGTATTTTGATTTAGTAAATTTGATAGTGAATTTACAGTCGATATGCCTCTATAAGGCATATATATTCTATAAGGCGTATTTCATTCTGCTATCTTGAAAGCACACAACAGAAAGCTTGCACCTCGAACGATACTTTTGACTATTTTTACGTTTACTGTATGGTACGTTTGTATTTTAAATGAATCAAACTTGAGTTATTGTATCAAGTTAGCTATGCTCTTCCTCTGGGGAGTTTAAACATTGGACACATAGAGGTAAAATAGATTCAGAATGATAAGACGAAATTAGGTTCGCTAGTTTGCAACAATATTTCTGTACAATTCAGACAGTTTACCTAACAGTCGTTCCTGAGAATGACTAGCACAAGGCTTTGATCTTCCTTAAGAAAATGCCGTCTTTCTCACATAACAGATCGGTACTGTGACTCAAATCCACGACCTTTAAGCGGTGATAAGTTTTGTGATTACAAGTCGGCGACCTTTACCATTCCACATAGGCGATCTCCTAGAAAAAGACATGCCAAATAGGTCAGAGTTAAAGGTAACATGTAGAAGTTTTGGGTGTACGATTTCCACAGTATATAATTCTGAAAGTTTCGGAATGTGCGCAATACTATTTCATTTCACCAACTGTGAATGGTTGGACTTGATCCACCCATAATTAGTTACACAGTTAATGTTTTATTTTCGGTCATGTAAAGGTGGTGTAACGTTATATTTAGACCCCGTCGGTAATTTACATAGGGGTCATTTTACAACGTTGAAAATTGACCTCCTGAGTCATTTCAACGTTACACCACCATAACATGACAGACCCATAAAACATAAACAACCAGATCAGTACTGCGACTCGAACCAACGGCCCTAAATCGGTGAGAGCTTTTGAAATTAACGTTGAAATATGACCCGACTGTAGTTGATCAGTTTTCAGACATCCCGTCCATACATTAAACATATAGTCACCAATTTTACATATAGACGTTAATAAGCATCTAAAGATGTGTAGCTGGGTTTTAATTTCTATATCTGACCAGTATCTGCAGAGTTATGGCCGATGAATTGGCAAATAATTAGTATTATTAGCTTGTGGCTCGCTCGAATGTATAACTAAACGTTTATTACTTACAGTCCTGAAAAAATACAGAAATGTTAATCTGTGATTTGTATGGTAATAGGCAAATTGCGTAAGATTATTGGGATCAGTTTTCAACGTTGAAATATGACCTGACTATAGTTGATCAGTTTTCAACGAGGGTCAAATTTTCACGCATGGATGGATCATTAAATAACGGGCGGGGTCAGTTTTCAATGTTGAAAATTGATCAGTCATCCGTTGAAAAGTGACCCCTGGGTCAATTTTTAACGAGGTCAAAATTCAATGTTACACCGGCAGAACTTTTTGCAGACGGCTTTAGCATGCGGTATGTCATTACAGATGTTAAACGCGGTACTGATTGTAGCACAGTCGAACTTGGTATGGCAATTCATTTGTATTATTTTTAAATGTTTATCTCATAATAGTTTTAATATACGAATTGCATGCACAGTAGGCGAATACATATTTGGACGCGTGTTATATATAGTGCATCCACGTGCACTGTCCATTGGTCAATGTTATCAGCCTTTCGTCAACCAAGAAATAGGTATGTTGTAAATGTATATGTTAAATGCAGCCGTAGACGAAACGCTTTGGGCGCGCAAGTTTACTTTTAAAATGACGACATTGTAACTTCAGTTATAACAGTGAGAACGATTTTTAAAATAACAAGGCATACTTGTTGCACCGAAAATATGAAGTAATATTGATCAATTGCCTGCTAAGGTCGGAAATATCACTTTAACCACACAGCATTCCACATAACTGACCTTGTGTGCCCGAGGAACACAGCTTCTTGTTGCACTCGTCAAGAGCACAGAACTGTGAAAGTCAGTTTGTAAGATAAACGTCCGACAATTGACACGGGAGAGACTGTGGTCAATGCTTGTGACAATGCTGATATACAAAGCCGTAATAATACTGTACAATGACCGAGTGTATACATTAATGAATGATGCTTTAAAGCTCTTTAATAGCTTATGTCATATCGGGTAGGAGTAACACATATGGGGATGAGCAAACATTACTAGATGATGACTAGAAATACATATCATGTTCTTGGTCCCCATTCAATTCAAAATAAGTATAAAAGTAGAACAGGAAATGCAGCTTTCACGGAACACAGTAAACCCAAAAACACGCAAAAAGAAAAACATGAATGGCAATGTTAATAAGGAATAAAGGCATATGACGCAAAAAGGGTTGACAATAGGGCATCCGCCTTGGAACGGTCAGTGGCAGAAAAGGCCGCTGGGTGTGTAAAACCGGTTCTAGGGTGCACCAAACCTCACATTTACACTACTGTCATAAAACGTGACAGTGTCAATAAAGACATCCCCGCCATGAACTATTCTTTAACCAACAAGGCAGCATTAATAGGCAATATAAGTAAAACACAAAGATGCTCGTGTATATATAAATATAAAAAAACAATAGCCTAAAAAGCCACAAAGAAGGTACTCAATGAATTGACAGAAGCCAGAGCAACAAGAGAGGGCACGACAAGACAAACATCAAACGTCACCGTCCTTTTGGGCTTTAGGTAGACGTCATCATAGGGTCCACAGCCTGTCCGGTCATCGCTCAATTAAAGAGGAAAGCATAGTGGCGAACTTTGATGGGTCCACCACCAAGCATGCAGTGCGTTGCAAAATGATAGGGTCATAACCTCTTTTGATAAACCTTTTAACACGTTTAACAAAGATAGTATGAACGTGATCATGACCAAGGATCTTACGAAGTTTGTAAATCACATCACCATAGAAGTCAGATGTGATAGTCCTTGTCACAGAAGAGTTCTTAAATTACTTTTATTTGTCATCAGATACCGAGAGGTGTCATAAAAAGGCTTCAATAACATAAACCTGGGTATCTGGTGAAAGACTCAACATAAAATCTATTTCATAGCAATATAAAAACAAATCTGCGGCAATGGGTTCACAGTTCGTACCCATAGGGATACCAAGAATTTGTCTATAAACGGTAGTTCCATACCTGACGAAAATATTATCTAATAGAAAAATAAGTGATTCACAAACTTAATGGCAAGTCCACATAGTGTAATTGTCCAAACTGCTGTTAGTAAAACACGCTTTAATATTGCTACAAAAATGTAGTATTTTCCCTAGTAAGAGTTTTTTGAATGAGAGCAATAAGCTTGTCTTTTATAAGGTTGTTTTAAATAATCCCAGAGTTTTCATAAGCTTTAGAGAATATTCTTTAACGTTATCTTTGACGGCAGTAAGACAATCTGTTAACAGTTTGGAGATATTTGTAGTGTTTCAAGAACTAGAATTGGAAATAAAACGTCGGGCTTTATATGGTTGTTTGTGTAATTTGGGAATCCAGTACATAAGTCTGTTTTGCTTTTCGTCAATTCCAGCCTTTATAATCTTGCACTGAGTGATATGCGTCAAAACAACATTATCTTCAGTAGATTGTACTGGAGTATACGAATTAGTACTCACGAGATAAAACCATGTTATTTAGTCTCCAGTTTTCATTTGGGAAATACAACAACGTGTAAGGCATTTCTTGGAGCCATATTCCATTGGGTCCTTCCGTTAGTAAAATATATTTACTGAGCACTAGAGTATGACTAAATACGAGGATAGTCCCAAATTTTTCCAAACTATGCAGTCCGTTCCTGCACGGTAACGCAATCTCTACTCGGATCACACATTTTTGTGTATAGGCCTCTTTGTGTACAGGGTGTGATATATACTTGTATATTCACCTGCTCATGTTGAGATCAAATATGTTAAGGCCGAGTAATGGAAACCATACATATGTAATAGTACGCATTTGGTGTTCCAATGCTAGCGAGATAGACCCCAGCGCGGACTGAAGTTAAAACCGAGGTTCCCACATGTTCATATAAAGTCTACTACTTCAAACCATTTATTTTTCAAATTGATACTGTAACATTATTTTTGACAATGCAATAACTAGGCCTTACTCTATGCAATGCAGTAGCATAAGTATATATATGTCATGTTCTGTGTAATGTCGCCTTAACTTTAAAAGCATGACCAGTAGTTGGAATCCCGCGCACCTGAAACACGGCATAGAAGTCAAAGCGATGTTTGTATGCGATCTCAGCATTGATTATATTATATATAAGGATTATACGTTAGTGTTATAAGGCGGCATGACAGTGGCACAGAAGTGAAAGCATTGTCTGTAGCCGACTTTAGCATTGATTATATTCTATATAAGGATTATACGTTAGTGTTATAAGACGGCATAACAGTGGCACAGAAGTGGAAGCATTGTCTGTAGCCGACTTTAGCATTGATTATATTCTATATAAGGATTATACGTTAGTGTTATAAGACGGCATAACAGTGGGACAGAAGTGAAAGCGTTGTTTGTAGGCGACTTCAGCATTGATTATATTATATATAAGGATTATACGTTAGTGTGGTAAGACGGCATAACAGTGGCACAGAAGTGAAAGCGTTGTTTATAGGCGACTTCAGCATTGATTATATTCTATATAAGGATTATAAGTTAGTGTGGTAAGGCGGCATGACAGCGGCACAGAAGTAAAATCGTTGTTTGTAGGCGACTTCGGCATTGATTATAGTCTTCATTATGAGTATACTTTAAAATGTGATAATGCAGCATGACAGTGGCACAGAAGTCAAAGCGTTGTCTATAGCCGACTTCAGCATTGATTATATGCTACATAAGGATTATACGTTAGTGTGGTAAGGCGGCATGACAGCGGCACAGAAGTAAAAGCGTTGTTTGTAGGCGACTTAGGTATTGATTATATTCTATATAAGTTAGTTAGTGTTATAAGGCGGCAGATCAGCAAATATTGGATATGCAAAAGTTCTATAGAAGTGTATGACGTGGAAAAGGTCACACTGTATATGGCAATGTTTAGCGTCTCCAATTATTCCTTCGCGTTGTGTACTTTAAAAATATCGATTCTCCGATTTTAATTACATTTTTTAATAAGCGTATTTACAACATGGCTTCAAACAGTCTGACACTCCTGATCCTGACTGAGACTGATCTACTCGCTGATTCACTCTGGTCTCTGTTACCGTAATATTTATACAAAATCCGTGACATTTCTGGATCTCTGTACAATATGTACTCTACAGCAACCGTTGTTTAGTTCTAAGGCACAACCTTCCTATTGTTTGGGGTGTATGTTTTAGACAAAGTGTTTTAGTATGAACATGTACAATGTTGACAATACTTTTATACTTTCCATATCATTAGGACTTGAATTTTTAGTGGTGAAAAATGCCATAGTTGCGAAAATTGGCTGATAAATAAATATTCTTCGACCAAAATACTGTTATTGATAGGGTTAAAACAAGTCTCAAATAACTTTAGCTAGATTTAACGTCTTGCGATAAAGCTTTCCCAGGTCTTTATTTAGATTTATCCGATACATTAACACTATTTGTGGATTGCGGACAGGGCAACCACGGAGACACATCCCACATAGGGCGCTACTAGATGCATGTAGACAATCCCAGAGAAACATCCTACCTAGGGCACTACTAGATAGACAACACCAGAGACACATCCCACCAAGGATACTACTAGCTAGGCAATCCCAGAGACGTATCCCAAATAGGGTATTTTAGAGACAGATCGCACCTAGGACACTACTAGATAGACAACCCCAGAGACACATCCCACCGAGGGTACTACTAGTTAGGCAATCCCAGAGACGTATCCCACCTAGGGTACTAGTATCTTAGAGACATATCGCACCTAGGACACTACTAGATAGACAACCCCAGAGACACATCCCACCTAGGGTACTACTAGACCAGAGACACATCCCCCCTAGGGCACTACTAACCCTGCAATCATGAGTGTGAATTCGGGGACCAGTAGACTATACTGCCTACCGGGTACCAGTCTACTTGGTATTAGGTTGACCTGAAAAATAATTTGGAAACCAGTTACCGAAGGAGGGTTGCTGGACTAGGGCACTACTAGATAGACAACACCAGAGACACATTTCACCTAGTTTTCTACTAGATAGACAACCCCAGAGACACATCGCACCTAGGACACTACTAGATAGACAATCCTGGAGACACATCCCACATAGGACACTACTAGATAGACAATCCCAGAGACACATCCCACCTAGGGCACTACTAGATAGACAACACCAGAGACATATCGCATCTAGGACACTACTAGACTAGACAACCCCAGGAGACACATCCCACCTAGGCAACTAACTAGCAGACAACACCAGAGACTTAACATCCCACCTAGGCCTACTAACTCTAGATAGACAACCCCAGAGACACAGTCTCAACTAAGGGCACTACTAGATAGACAACAGCAGAGACGTAACCCGCCTAGGGCATCGTACTAGATAGACATCTCCACAGAGACACATCTCACATAGGCACTACATGCTAGACAACACCACGGTACACATCCAACACTTGGCGCACTACTAGAGAGACAACACCAGTGCACATCGTCACCAAGCAGTATACTAGATAGACAACCTCAGAGACACATCGCACATAGGGACCCTACTAGAATAGACAGCACCTAGAGACACATCGCACCTAAGACACTAGAGACAGACTACCTCAGAGACACATCCACCAAGGTACTAGCTAGCAATCTCAGAGACGTATCCCACCTAAGGCACTACTAAACAGACAAACCACAGAGACCCATCCCACCAAGGGTTCTACTAGATAGAACAAACCCTAGAGACACATCGCACCTAGGGCTCCTACTAGATAGATAACACCAGAGACACATCCCACCTAGGGTACTACTAGATAGACAACACCAGAGACACATCCCACCTTAGGGCACTACTAGACTCGACAACACCAGAGACACATCCACCTAGGGCACTACTAGATATACATCACCAGAGACACATTCACCTAGGATACTACTATATAGACAACCCCAGAGACACATCCCAACTAGGGCACTACTAGACAGGACAAACAGCAGAGACGTAACTCACCTGGGGCACTACTAGATAGACATCCCAGAGACACATCTCACATAGGGCACTACTAGCTAGACAACACCAGAGACACATCCACCTTGGGCACTACTAGATAGACAACACCAGAGACACATCCCACAAAGGGTACTACTAGCTAAGCAATCTCCAGAGACGTATCCCACCTAGGGTTCTTCTAGCTAGACAACCCCAGAGACCATCCCACCTAGGGCACCACTAGACAGACACAAACAACCGCAGAGACCCATTCCACCTAGGGCATTACTAAACAGACACAGATAACCACAGACTCATCCCACCTTGGCATTACTAGACAGACACAGACAATCACAGAGACCAATCCCATCAAGGCTATACTAGACAGACACAGACAACCACATAGACCCATCCCACCTAAGGCACTTCTAGACAGACAATCTCAGAGACACATCCTACCAAGGGTACTAACTAGCTTGGCAACCCAGAGACGTACCCCACCTATGGCACTACTAGACAGACAACCACAGAGACACATCCCACTTAGTGAATTACTAGATAGGCAACCCCAGAGACACAATACTCATCCTAACTGGGTATATAAAAGATAGGACAGAAACGTCAGATTTTTACATGCAGTTGGTGATAATAAACATTTACATGCCGATCTAAGTTTGAACTATAATGGTAATTGTGTAGCATATGTACACTTAGTACATTGGAAAACACAACACTTGGTATTGTTTGAATTTCTAGATGTAAAGATTCCTCGTGCAAAATGATCCTCGTCTAAAACACGTTTGAACTAAAACAAGTATATGCAAATATTTTGTAACTGTTTAGCGTCATATGTTAACCTTTGGGACAAGGGGACATGTGTACTAACATAAAATAGTCTTGATTCGAACAACAAAAGCGGACTAAAACTTATCGAAAATCTAGAATCTTGCGTTTTTAAATGTACTGTGTATATTATTTGAACGGACTGAAACACTAAAATTCGTGTTCAACTGCTGCCAACTTGAGGCAACGAACGTACGGGTATGTATGTTCGTCATTCACATCAAATAGGGAAGTTTTCGGTTCTAATATACACCTAATATTAAGAACAGACCATTTGGTTTATAATATAACATATTCTGATGAGAAGAAATATCTGATGGGAAACACCGTAAGTAATTATTAAACGAATTATAACGCTCAACCTTGTTTTCAGTTGTTGATTTAAGAATAATGTCCATTTTACAATAAACACAGCTTGAACATATGAACTTCCTATTGTTTAAGTCTGATGAAGTGATTTGATATTGCCGGTGGTAACATTTAAACATGATATTGTCACCGATCGGCCCAAAAAATGCAGCAATTTAAAATACAGTTAGAAACAATAAATTACATCTCGAGATTTGCATCTAGTTCGTATATTGTTTGTTCACGGACGCCTGATGTTTGGGTAAAGCGTTGCTGAAAATAGAAAAATGAACACTTATGTATGAACTACTATATCGATGAAATGTAATCCCTTATTCATATAACTATGTTTTATACAATTATTCCAAGAACTAAATATAATAAATAATAAAAACATCAGGTTATGCATTGTATTGATTTTGGCAAGAACTTGGATCGTTAATGTACGCCAAAATAATTGTTTGCTTTTTGTGTTGCGAATATGTAAGTTCAAGTGTCGGTTATTCGTATCATCTCTTTAAGAAAAGGATACATATTGGCGTGTGTTCTTTTATATTGTATGTAAGCTTTATTCGTTTTGGGACTTCAGATAAATCCAGGAAATAAATCTTTATTATTTATACATATGTATATGCATGGCCTTATGTTCAGTGAGTATCTACATTTTTTGCTAATATTTATAGTGGAGATGGAGGGGTGGTTGCTGATGGGATGGGGTGATTTCGTTTAAATACACACTGTCCTAACCATGAAATTAAACTGTTTTAACTTTACGGCTATTTAACAGACTAAATGGGTAGCCTAAGTGGAAGCGCATCTGACTTAAGGGAAAATAATTTCCCCATTTTGTGTTATCCTTGGTTGTGATGTGCAAAGCAATGGTTTACATCTCATGCATTTTTATCTTTTTTATGCAGTGCGTTGTGTTCTTAAACCGTGTATGTACATCTATATGTTTGCTGAAATAAATATATCTATCTATCCCTACCTTGGAATGTCATTAGCGTTGACCAAATATTTGGAAAAAGACAAATTACATGTGGAACAAGATAGATGTTTGCGATCTTCTGTAAGCAATACGAGTTTTCTCCTTGGTAACCTTTTTGGAATACATATATTGTAAACCAAGAAAAGATACATACGATATATACACGCGCCTCATATACCCCACTGGTTCGTCTGATGAAGAAGTCATCACGTAATCAAAATGGATATTAGGATACTCCTTTTTGGAATACATAATATTGTAAACCAAGAAAAGATACATACGATATATACACGCGCCTCATATACCCCACTGTTCGTCTGATGAAGAAGTCATCACGTAATCAAAATGGTATATTAGGATACTCTCTCTCTCTCTCTCTCTCTCTCTCTAAACCTAAATAGTGATATTCTTACCACACTTGGTTACAGTGCTAAATAATGTGTACATTGAGAAATTAAACAACATTTCTACTATACTAATCTGGGCTACTTGCCTCATATCCTGACACACTACAATAGTATGACACTCGTTGCTGCTGGTCGTATTGCAACACGGTAACAATTTAGTGCATCTGCAATGTCATATATATGCCAGTACTGGTTGATATGATGAACATTTTTGTTTTAGAAATATTGTATACATATAATATTATGACACGGCGAGAAATACGAAACCGCCACAACTACAAACAAATAATATACGAAGGTTAAACCCAGAAAATCGTAGAATTTTCTTATAAGATTATAAATTTGTCAACACAATTATATACTGATTCTAAGTTGATATGTGTTATTTGTCTTCGATGTAAACTTGCGTAGTAAAAACGGAATTAATATATTAAAATACCACTATATATAAATATATATATATTTCTGAGGAACAGGAACGAGTAAGCAGTGTTTTGCTGGAGACATCACGCCAGCTTATAACGAAGGAATACTGGTTGTGTACCAGTTATCGTCATTCACCAGATTTCGTCATTATCAATAAAACGCTTGATGTTGTGATTATTTTCGACCCCACTTTACAAATCACTACACACTATCATCAGACGAGTGGAGAGGAAAAAATACATAGAAATGTTAACATACATATGGTGGCATGTGGCTGCCATGCACTTAAGTTGACATAAATTATCGTGACTTTATGGTCATTTTATTGTGACTTTTCGCGATAATTTCTCTTTTAAGGCGACATAATTTCACGAATATAAAAATAAAAAGCATGATAAAATATCTCAACAATTAATAAAAAGTCGCGATAATGCTTCAACGTGCCATTCAAATAACGACTTAACATATCAAAAAATAGAATTTTGGTTATGCGGAGAGTTTTCTGTCATTACGAGAGGACCACGGAGGCCCACAGGACAAACGCATATAACTTTGTCATTATAGACGGATTTATTCATTTTTTAGATCTAAATAAAGCTAAAAAAGTACGATTTCACATAAAGCGACGTATAACATTGTCAATTTTTATACGATTTAAGTTATCTTTACAGTGTTAGAATGTTACGGAAGCGTATTCGTGCCTCGTCTTGTTGGGTTATATTGAATTTCTCCATTTAAAACAACTCCAGTTGTTATAATATATATCTATAAATCGATATATGTATGTCGACAAAACACGACACAATTCAATAAATGCAAAACAAATACGTTGAAAGGGTTCTTTATTTTACAATAATCGATTTTAGTGAACTTAACATTTTTTTCTTTTCTTTATATCGCGTTGAAACAAAACAAATAAAAATATATCAATATAAAGGTACTAGAGGTAATGCGTATTATCTGTATTACACGAGATATTTTTTTGATAAACACTAGATATTTATTTGATAAACACGAGATATTTATTTCAAGCTATGTACTGTTTGTCGATTATGTGATATAAATATGTCGATTTAAAATCTAAAAAATTATAAAACAATTCGATGTCAAAAGTCCTGTTTTAATTAAATAAAATTCCAACGAATGATTAGCCCCGGTCATCCGGCATGCTTCTGATTTCTATACTACGCTTTGTTACGTGTATTTTAGTCTCGGACAGATAAACCCGTATGATGTATACGTCTTATTGAAAATGTCGGTCTTGGCAAATTATTCCGATTAAAGTACCACTAGCGATTAGCCGACTGTATTCGCAATTTTCACGCAAATAGAAGTCCACGTTTGCATGACTCGTATGTTGTGATAAAGCTACATGAGTTTGCTAGCCCTAGAATGCAGCCAAGCAAGTACTCAATGACTTGTCAGAATACAGAGTAACAAGACAATATCCAGTAAGGGCATACACTCCTTACAACAGAAGACAAACAATAATCGTAAAATTTAACATGCAAATATGTCTATTGTACATACAATCTCTCAAAGTCTAGCCAAAATTCTCACCAACGTTAGTGGCAAGTTCAACCATCGATTTAATCAGGATTTAAAAACTGACTTTGACCAATCATCGATCATACCTGTTTTTCGGTATGACCTCGTTTTAAGGTGTCAATATTTTTAAAGAAGCTTTACTCTAGCCTTGGTCACCCGGCCTGCTTTTGCTTTCTTCGCTACTCTATGCTACACGGATTCAGCCAGGG
This sequence comes from Cyrtodaria siliqua, assembly GCA_037043455.1. Classification (NCBI taxonomy): domain Eukaryota; kingdom Metazoa; phylum Mollusca; class Bivalvia; order Adapedonta; family Hiatellidae; genus Cyrtodaria; species Cyrtodaria siliqua. The sequence goes on from JAWPHD010002546.1 coordinate 248,437, forward strand.
AACAGCATAAAAATCGATGGTTGAACGTGCCACTAACGTTGGTGAGATTTTGGCTAGACTTTGAGAGATTGTATGTTTGCATGTTAATTAAAAATTTAAAAATTTAAAATGTCTTTTGACTTATGAGAAGCAGCACGTGATGGTAACAAGACTGTGTAACTAAACTGTTGTGTTATGCTGTAATTGGCGAAATTTATACTTTTGTTATTTTAAAATAATATTGATTGTTATCTTTTGGTTAATTTAATATTGTCTGTTATTTATTTATCTTGTCCCCAACTCTTCCCCTCCCCCACCCCCCACCCCGCTATAATCGTAAAATGTAAAATTTAGGATTGCTCTTTGATTTTATTTACTGTGAACTGTTTTATGTATTGTTAATTCATTGTTATCTATTATCTAGAATCATCAAATTCAATTTGCTTTATCCTGTTATGAGACCTTTACCCCAACTCCATCCCTACAACATAACGTCAAGCAAACGTTGACTTTTATGTGCGTGAAAAGCGGGCGGATAGAGTTGGCCAGTTGGCGCTAAATTTTATTCCACCCAGACCGATATTTGCCAATAAAAGTAAATATACTAAAGTGAAAAAGAAACGCAACTAGGGAATTTCCGCTATATAATTAAAAAAAAACGAAGAATGGGCAGGAACCTTCTCATCTGCAGACCTGTAGAGTTGCTTCAAATTATGTTGTAAAAAACTCCATGTTTTGCTGGAGCGACGACCATTGTTGTCTGCCATCACTCAAGCAGCACCTAAAACAATACAGGGGTGATGATGATGCATTCATCAAAGGAAATGTCACCGACCATGCTACACATTCTTAATTATGGCTTAACCTGAAGAACATTTACACGGAATTGTAGCATGGTGACATTCCGTTGATGAATGCAAAGCATTAAATCGTTTAATTTAGGGTTAACTTATGGGAGTGGCTATACCGTACTACTAGAGGAATTTAGAGTACGGACGTCGCTCTGACGTCAGAGTGTTACTAAGTACACCATGCTACAAAAAAGATAGAGTATGTCTCAGCTCGTTGGTTATTTTAACACCTCGATGGAGCTACATCCATCTCGGTGTTTAAATAAACCAACTCGCCGAGACCAGACTCTATCTATTACATATTCCATCTTGAAGCATTTGGATTTCAGCCATTTTGAAATGTGCTAAAATAGTAACAGAGGAGTGGGTGAGATTGTGGTAGGCATTTATTATATTATAGAAGAGCTTAAACCTAAATTCAAAAGTAAAATAAAACATTTCTATGTAAATTCGGGTAAGCCACATTTTGCAATGTGCCGAAAATATGTAACATGTGGTCGGGGGACATTTAATATATTATAGAGGAGCCTAAATCGAAGCCAAAATAAAATAAAACAGTTCTGTACGAATGTTCCTTGGGATAAGCCATAATTAAGAATATATTGCTGTCTTTAAGCATTTGAATGGCGGCATTTTGAGATGTGCTAAAAATAGTAACAGAGTGATCTGTGACCTTGGGAACGGATTGAAAATACGGTCTTTATTGTGGGGATTGAGGTAGGCAGTATACACCATAATCACGGTGTAAGACTAACAACACAGAAATATTTACTCTTTTTTAAATAAATGGATAAAGATTGATGTTATCTGTTAAGAAAAATAGATACAAAATTCATTTGATAGTGTACCCCGCATCCCCTTCCTCACCCACCCTATCCAACATCAGGCACCATAGTTATGATGTAATAATAAACAAACTAACAACGAAGAAATATTTACATTTGCCCCACTCTCGCCCCTCCCCCACACTCACCACCCTCCCCAGTCCCAGATTTTCTTTGATGAGGATTGGTTATTTTTGAAGAAAAAATACAAAACCAAAAACAACATTCCCCCCCCCCCCCCCCCCCCCCCCCCCCCCCTTACTACTCACCAACTCCATTACCTCCATGCGAGGCGAGCCCAATACCGAATATGGTTTGAACTATGAATAAGAAACGCAAACATATATGTTCAGTATATATAACAATATATTGGATGTCTATAGTGCACCTTACCGTCCCCCGACCACAACCCTCTTGATGATGGATGGGTGGGGAGTTGGAACTTAGGTGGGCATTATGCACCATAGTTACAGGTGTAAGAATCAATAAACAAAAGAATGCAGAAATATCAAAATAATAAATAACCGGGTTTCGGTGGTGTGGTGGTGGTGTGAATGAAAAAAATAAGAAGAGGGCGGGGTTATACCCAGTATGAATGAAATAAAAATAAGAAGAGTAAATCATATGGTCAGGAACAAAGATTGGATGCTTACTTAAACCAAAATTATTGAACATTTCTTAGGCTATGTTAAGCTCGTAGGAAGCCCGTGATTCATTTGCACCTAAATTAAGTATGCACCCATCTAGATAATGATATAAGGAATCCAACCCAAAATTTGGTTAGCTAACGCAAATTAAATACTATAGATATATACAACAATTTACATGCAAAACCTTGATCTGAGTTTATTACACATTTTATGGCCCATCACAATTCTGGTTCCATGGAAGCCCAGAATATATAGCAGACACAATTACTATTACATAGATGTTACTCTGCAATTGATACAAGTTGTTGATATGTCTAAGTAAACATGGTACGTTTAATTATTACTATTACTAAATCATATGTAGATTCTGCATATTCTGCTTTGTATACTTATTCGGGTAACCTTTTAACAACGCTTTATTAATGCATTACGTTACTTTTATATGTATCTTTGATATTTTGAAACCACTGTAAAAACTATGACGAATAAAATATCTAAAAAATATATAATATTAAAAAAAAAAAAAAAAAAATTTTTTTTACAATAATGTGACCGACCGTTTAGATAATACTATAAAGAAACCCATACCCAAATTTGGTGGAGCTAGGACAAGAAATGCTAGTGATATAGATCTGTCAACGTGTATGGCAAGCCAATTGTCCAATAGTTACGTGTTCACGGTCGAAAAATTAGGATTAACGATCGATAAACTAGGTTTTCGAACGTAAAAGCATGTTAACCTATACTTTCGAGCGAAACATAGGTTAACGTTCGTAAACCATAGTTCACGCTCGTAAACGTAGGTTGACGCTCGTAAACCCAAGTTCACGGTCGTAAACATAGGTTCACGTTTCGTAAACTATGGTTCACGCTCGGGAACCCCGGTTCACGCTCGTAACATAGGATAACGACCGAAATTCATAGTTCAATCGAGAAACCTAGTTTATCGAATACGGTCGATATACTAGGATTATCAAATCAACTATGAATTTCGGGCGTGAACATGGGTTCACGACCGTGAACCTATGTTACGACCGTGAACCTATGTTTACGAACGTGAACCTATGTTTACGA